>VKOC01029298.1:0-15791 GCA_009364415.1 Spea multiplicata
CCTCTAGCCTTACTCCTGCCCTCACTCACATCTTTAACTCCTCACTTTAACTCTCCCATCCCCATTCAAACATGCACAGTTCACTCCCTTCCTCAAGAAACCCTGCCTTGATCCAAATTCCCCTGCAAACTACCGCCCCATATCACTACTTCCAATAACATCCAAACTCTTAGAAAAACTAATCTACGACCCACTTTCTGTCCTCAAACTCTCTGCTTGACCCCCTGGAATCCGGTTTCCGCCCACAGCACTCAACCGAAACTGCTCTCACCAAAGTCACAAATGACCTATCTGCTAGAAACAATGGCCAGTATTCTATCCTAATCTTACTTGACCTCTTTGCTGCCTTCAACACAGTCGACCACCTCCTCCTTCTCTTGGTGTCCGTGACACTGCTCTGTCCTGGATTAATTTGTATCTTTCCAACAGATCCTTCTCTGTGTCTTTTGCTGGCGACTCTTCCTCCTCAATGCCTCTGTCTGTTGGAGTACCTCAGGGTTCTGTCCTGGGTCCTCTACTATTCATCTACACTTCCTCACTTGGAAAACTCATTGACAGTTTTGGATTAAAATACCACCTCTATGCTGACAACACACACATCTATCTCTCCACCCTCAATCTCTCTGCATCTGTCCTCTCTCAGATCAGCAGCTGCCTATCTGACATCTCTTCCTGGATGGCCTCTCACCACCTCAAGATAAATATGTCTAAGACTGAGCTACTTCTAATCCCTACCTCTAACTCTATTCCCCTCTCTGACCTGTCTTTCACTGTTGACGGTGCCACTATCTCTCCATCACCACATGTCCGCTGCCTCGGAGTGACCCTAGACTCTAACCTATCTTTTATCCCTCCATTAAATCACTCTCTAAATCTTGCCACTTCCAACCGTGCAACATTTCCAAAATTCTTCCTTCCCTGACTGCCAGCACCACAAAACAACTAATCCACTCCCTGATAATCTCCCGTCTAGACTACTGCAACAACCTCCTTACCGGCCTCCCTCTCTCCCGACTATCCCCTCTTCAATCTGTGCTCAATGCATCTGCCAGGCTAATCTATCTCACGCGATGCTCTGCATCTCTGTGCGAGTCCCTCCACTGGCTCCCCATCCATAGCAGAATTAAATTCAAAATACTCACTCTATCCTACAAAGCTCTCACATCGCTCCCCTCTATCTATCCTCCCTCATCAGCAAATATACTCCAGCCCGCCCTCTAAGATCCAACAACGACCTGCTCCTTGAGCGAGTCTCACCGCACTCACACTGTCCTCCCTATTTCGCCCTAACAAGATCTGCGTTCTAAGCATCGAACCCTCTGGGAACTTTCCCTTGTCCCTGTGCTGTTCACGAACTGCGAGCAACTTCATACACCTACCTTACAAACGCTCACCTAAAAACTTTTCTCTTTCAGGAAAGGGCCTTTACCACTGACATATAACATACACTCCGCCTAAATTAATCATGCATTCACCACTAACCACGCCAGGTGCCTCACCTCCTGGTTCTCACCCTTATCGCAGAATGTAAGTTCCTGGCCAGGTGAGGACAAGGGCTCCTGCCATATTCTTTGTAATCGTGTATGTCTTCAATTGCTTGTCCATTTATGTTATCTGTGTCATTAATCTGTAAAATTTTTACCTTGACATACGCGCTTGCGGAAGTCTGTAGTGTCATGCTTTAAAATATAATATAGTGCATGTATATAATATGTGCACACTGGAAAGGACAAGCACACCTTTGAATAGTATAATAACTGAAAACAGTTCCTCCCCTACGAATGGAGCTATTAGCCGGACTGAGGGCAACTTGCCTCCAGGCGGCTCACTTAGAAGTTGCCGCCAGCGTTTGTTTGTTCGTTGTTTGTTTTGAAGGCGGAGGGAGACGAGAGGGGCGCCGGGATGGTTTATCGGCACTAGCACGCCGCGCTCGAGCCGCCCCGCTCTCCATCCATCATGCGCAGCGAGTCTCTCCTGTGTCGCTGTTCAAGGTGCCGAGCTTGTAATGCGTGAGCGACCGGATGGATAGGCGTCATTCTTCCGTGCTGGTCTCGCATTACACATAAGCCGAGCACTGGCAGAGCAAGGGGAGACTCGACGACAGGGCTCTTTAAAGGTAAGTATCGGGGGGTGGTGGGGGAGAGAATAATTGAGCGTCGGCGAAGTTTAAAATGCCGCCCCCCGGCGGGGGCATTTTAAACTTCGCCCCAGGCAGCGTTAAGTCTTCGGCCGGCCCTGACTGGAAACACTGGTAACAATGATGTACATTAAATACATTAAATATAGGAAAAAAAGACAGCTAAAAGTGCAATCTTTGTAACAAAAACATTTTCCCATTAAATATTGAAATAATTGGACCCTAGGCAATTATTTTCATTTGCACCCCCTCCACGCACCCTAGCATGCAATCACTCCCTCCGCTCCCACACCAAAAAAAAAAAAATTCACACTGACTGCAGATGAGGGGAAGACTGTGAGAGTCCTGACTTTACTGTGACTTTGAAAGGTCCTCTCTCTCGTACTCTTCCCCAGACTCCTTTTGTCCCCTCATTCACTAAGCCACACCTCTCTTTTCTTTCCTCCCTGTAGTTCAGGTATAGATCAAATAAACAATACATGTAAACAACACTTGTGTATATAGCATTGCAGGTATAGTCCAACAGATGCCTGTGCCATCTTTGTCCCATAAACACCCTGCTTGTGCCATCTTTGTCCCATAAACACCCTGCTTGTGCCATCTTTATCCCCAAAGCTCAAACACCCTACTTGTGCCATCTTTGTCCCATAAACACCCTGCTTGTGCGATCTTTGTCCCATAAACACCCTCCCTCAATCACTCCTTCATTCCTTCAATCTGTCATTTACACAGTTCCTTCACACAATTATTCATTCTCTCACTCATTCACACAAATCATTTACACATATTAATTAATGCATTATCACTATTCATCCACACATTAATTCATTCATTCTCTAATTCATTCACACAATTCATCCACACATTAATTTATTCTCTCTCATTCAATTTATCCACACATTAATTTATACCTCCACTCACTCACGCAATTCATCCACACATTATTTAATTTATTATCTCACGCTTTGACACAATTCATCCACACATTAATTCATTAATTCTCTTACTCATTCTCACTCTTTTTTTCAAGATTCTTACAACCTCCCTTTCTCACAATCTACCCCCTCCTTACTATCAACCCATCTCCCCCTTCTTACTATCTACTCCTCTCCCCATTTTATCAACCCCCTCTCCTTTCTTACTATCTACCCACCCCCCTTCTTACTATCAACCCCCTCTACCCCTTCTTACTATCTACTGACTCTGACACTGACTCTGACACTATAGTATAGACATACACACATTGATTCCAGCACTCTACATATACCCACTATACCCACATAAATACTGACTCAGGCAGAGAGCCGTAGTGGTCCACCCTTTTGCCATAACCAAAGATCCACCTCATCGGACTGCAGAGTGTTGCGAGTTGGACACATGAGAGCTACAATGGTGGTTTATAACTCACTAGGCCGACCATTGAGAGATCATAGCATTTCCCCAGCTGGCCCATCAGCCTCATTGCCTGCAAAAGCGAGATAATGGGGTAGCTATGAGGGAAAATGCCCAAACATAAGGGCTCTCGCCAAAGGACATATGGAAGGTATGTAACTTGCGTGCTGCAGTCTTTTTTAAACCTGTGAAAAATACTTCATAACTGTCCTGTAAGTTCAAGATAAACCCCTACTTCCCCAGGCCAGTTTCTTCTTTTTTCGGGCCTCCCTGCCCCACAAACCCACTCCTTCAGGAGAGGAAGAGCTCCTTGTAGTCTTGTAGCCAGGTTTTTCTCCCCCAGCTTTTATAGGAGGTTGAAAAAAAAGAAGGTGGGATGAGGAAGAAGTGTTAGTTACATGTGTGGGTAGCATTGGGCCGAGTAAACAGGGAAGGGTCAAAGAATAAACCCTTCAGGAGAGGAAGAGCTCCTTGTAACCTATACCAGGTTTTTCTCCCCCAGCTTTTATAGGAGGTTGAAAAAAAGAAGGTGGGATGAGGAAGAAGTGGCAGTTACATGTGTGGGCAGCATTAGGCTGAGTTAACAGGGAAGGGGCAAAGAATAAACCCTTCAGGAGAGGAAGAGCTCCTTGAAGGCAGTGTGGGGGAAACTAATATTCTTTATGTAAACGTCCATGCGTCTTACATTTATACATACACATCTAACAAAAACACAAAAAATATATAATTAATGTTAAATATGGTGCACAATTTCGTGTTTATTTAGTGATGAATTTTAACACTTTTCCATATTTGTACATTTTTCCACTTTTCCAGAATTATTCCTTACCATCACCTTCAGCGTATGTGATGCACCTCCGATATCTATGTTTATCTATCCGGTTATAATTGTACATTGAAAATGAAGATTCCTTCTAATTCAGCATTTACCCTGTGATAATGGAAAACTCAACTATTTCTTAACCCCTTAAGACCAATGACGTGCTAAGCACATCACAGAAAAAACAGTCACTTAGTGGCCTGGCATTACAATTGCTTTCTTCGCTTTAATGTTGCTGCTATAATAGTATCGAGGCATTCAGCAACATCGAGATCGGCATCAGGGGCCTCGTGTAATCCCCACCGGCGGTCAACGTCCTCTCGCAAGATGGCGGCATCCTTTAAAAATATAAACAAGTTTCCATGAGGGTCTCCCCAGACCCTCCTGAGAACTCTGGCACCTCTCGCAGGTTGAATACAGATAAAGCATTCAACTATGCAAGTCAATGGAGCCCAGCTTTCTAATAACAATGTGATTAGTAAAATGTTAAAAAAAAAAAGGGAAAAAATAAAAATAGATAATAAATAGAAAATAAAGAAAATATAAAAATGCAGTAACATTTAAGAATAATTATGCAGTGATGTCACCACCAGCATAACCATCCGGTTCCAACAAAATTTAAAAAAACAAAACAAAGATATATCGTACTGCCTCGCATTTATTAAGACGACCCAATCAACAATATTAATTAAGGGAAAAAACAAAAAGCCCTGAATATAAGACTACCCTATAGGGAAAAGTTTTACTAGAACTATTAATTCCTTAAACCTATTTTTTATCATATTTAATTAAAAGCCTATTCGATGAGGAATAAAAAACTATTATATATTTACCTTTAATTTGCCCCAACCCTCCCAGTCTATGCACATCTTGCCCCCAGGCTTGCCACTCTGCCCCCAGAAATGCCTCTATACCCCCTATTTTGCCCACTCTCGTCCCATGATATGCCTTTTAACCCCCTATATGCCCCTCCTGCCCCCATGATATGCCTTATACCCCTATATGCCCAACAAGCTAACAAGCCAATCACACTCCAATCAACCAAGGGCCCACCCACTACCATGCTGCGAAACCTGCGGGATGATAGTTACCGGTGCGACTCTACAGCCTCCCTATGCCTGCTACACACCATCCCCTTTCAAACACCACACACTCATCACAAACATTTAAATACTCATCTCATTCCATTTAATCACACACTACTTCCACACCATTAATCACAAAAAACCCTACCCCCACCCCCTACCTGAACCTGCCAGATCCTCTCTCACTCGAAGACTTCTGCAGGGGCCTGGCTGTGGGAGCAACTTATCTGGCCCCGCCCCCAGAGGAAGGAGGGGGAGGTAGAGTTATGTGAGGACACTGCTAGCTTCCTGTTCTCCTGCTGCTAGTAGCAGAGACGCTGCATGCGGCCAAAGCCCGGTAAGCAGCATGGCCCCAGCAGAAATTTTTTTGAGGTCTGATTAGAAGACGACCTCGATTATAAGACGAGGGGTATTTTCCAGAGCATTTGCTCTGGAAAAAACTTGTCTTATAATCGAGCAAATACGGTATTTTATAAGTTTTGTTTTTTTTTACGAGCTACAACTAGGGCTGTATCTTCACAAAAATCCTGACATGGAAAGAATTAAAATACTAGCCTTTCAAATACCCAAGCAGTGTCTACTTTAAAAAAAAAATATGGTTTGATCGCCTAAGTTGAATTAGGCGACTTCAAAGATGGCCCAAATAGCACATGGGGCAGAAAAGTGCTTTTAAAAAATTTAACATAAAATAATATATGATAAAAATCAGATTTTATTATTTCTTTTAAAGGATATTAGATGATATGATCAAATGGTATCCAGCCCTTGTCCTGGAAAAAACAATATATAACTTGTGTGGGTACAATAAAAGAGAGAGAAAAAAATAATAGCTAAACACGAGCATCACGATTGTTAAAACAACCTTGGTCACGAAGGGTAGAAAAATAAAAAACAGTCTGGTCCTTAAGGGGTTAATATTGCTAGAGCAAAATGCAACTTAGAAACGTGACTGTTCAAATAGAAGTTAGTGAAGATCACTTACACTCACTTCCCCATATTTCAAATGGCCAAAGATAACGCTTTTGGTTTAACCATGTAGTCAGAGGTCTATCCACCGCCAGAGCCTTATCATACTTCCCAAGTGTCGCTATTTAGAAGAGACAGTTCCTCATTTGGACCCAATTCCTCTGTTGCTCATTTCTCCCCTGGTGTCTCCCTTTTGTAGGAGCTAAATAATTGTTGGTGGAAATGAGTCAGTCATAGTCAATCCCTGGGAACTTCTGGGCTCCGTCTACCGCGTCCAAGACTGCACACTGACATCGGCGGGCGGGCAGTCCAGAGGATTCGGGTCTTGACCCAGAGAAGCAGTACTCACCAGGAATCTCCGGGGCAAACCCAGAGAGTTCCCAGGTATGGTCATAGTGGCCTACAACACAATAATATCGTTTACATATTGATTTGTGTTTTTGCTATGTGGAGCTCTAGCTATAAAAGATGCATTAGCATAAGTATCAGGTGTACAGGTGTATAAAGCACTGCCTTGTTCATAATATGTAACTTTTTTAGTTCATTTTTTATTGCCTGTTTACAGAAGCAATTTTGCCACTCAGCAAGGCTTCAAATATACTCGATATATGGTTAAGAAGTGAAAATTGACAATAGTTGCTCTTAAAGATTACTCGGCAAATAAAAACATTGAAAGAAAACAATACGACTAGATTATGACAACAGAACAGCACGTCCCTAGCTCCAGAACATAGATAAAACACTTTAATCAAACTGATGGCAAGATAATGAGGTTATCATTTCTGAAAGATTAGTCAGGATTGCCAGAACCTAAATTAAACTCTGTTCCCCAGAAGGAGGATGGCAGAGTAGTTGAAAATGTACTTCAATGCTGCCAACTCTGATTATTAACTTGGCATATCATTGCTCTCATTGGAAAATGGACATGATCATGTAAACCCATCCTCTAGGTCATGTAAATTATTAGGATTTAGTGGTCAGGCTTAACATCACTAGAGGCAGTGCTGCTAATATTCCAGTAAAAATTGTCTGCCCACAAGACACTTCCCTAATTTGTATCTAGCTACACTGACACTAGGAAGGATGGCAGCTTCTTATTGAGCTGTGGATCACAGGCTGCCCATCAACTTGAAATATTAAGAGCTAAAATATAACTTATATTGAGCAATCAGGTTGTGCTCTAGAAGTCTCAGTGTCAAGTCATTATGGCAAACTAGTCTAATATCTCATCATATTGTCAAGGCATTATACAATTTTACTTACATTTAGCCACTGAATGTACGTTATAACATGTTATGTCAGGAAAGAACCTAGCTGCACATATAAGGTCGTGTTTGTCCTTGTTATTTTAGTAAATGTAGATTATACCCAATTTTTTTTTACCTATAAAAACATTATTTTCACTCTTTTGTGACACTGTGGGACTGTAAAATGTCAAGTAAAAATCTTGATAAAAGTATGGAAATATGAAACCCCTATAGTTGACCAATTCTCTGCTAAACAGTCATGAAATTTAATAACATCCTTACAACCTGTTAACATCTAGGCCAAACACTATACCTTATAACTTCCCCTTCTTTTTTTAATCTATTGTGCTTTATGGTTTATAGTATGGAGTAATAGAGTAGTATATAGTAAGGTATCAGAGCTTTCCCTCTGCGGAGCCAGTGGCTTTGCGAGGGAGTGGGGCTAGTCATCTGTGTAGGTGGTACAGAACTAGCCTCCTCATAGAAAAGACAGTGACCCTGGGAAGCAGGATTTCACCCAGAGACTCTACAGTCAAACCCGGAAAGAGCCAAGGTATGAATAGTTATCTATCCATATATTTACACGATGCATTAAATATATTTTTTAAAAACTCAAATGGAGTTCAGAAAGAACAGATGAGAAACAAAATAATTGGCATCTAACAACTGGGACTCCAGTTAACAATGTGAGAACCTTCCAAAGAGTGGCCAGCATTCCAAGATTGGATCAACGACTCATCCTGCAAGTCAAAGTAGCCCAAGCTAAAACGTAAAGATCTCCAGCCTTCACTTGGTCAGTGTTAAAAACTGTGCAAGAAAAAAGTACAAAAATGTTAGAAGGGGCAGAGGTGGTAGATAGTGAAAAGGGGCAGAGGGGGGAAGGCAGTGAGAAGGGGCAGAGGTGGTGGATAGTGAGAAGGAGGAGAGGGGATAGATATCATGGATGTTTAAGTGATTTGGGTAAATGCAAAGATGGCACATCAAGGGTGGGCTGTTTGCCGACAAAGATGTCTTACTCTGGGCTGTTAGGGGACAAAGTTGGCTCAAGCTGGTCTGTAATGTGTGTGTAATTTGGCTGCTGATCAGGTTCTATGTGGGCAATGTGGACACCATGGCTGGCTTTGGAGTGTACAACCTGTGATCTATGCCTGTAATTTAGGGGGTTATCTATACCTTTAATGCTGAGTTTATATGTGAATTCCAATTGATTTATAGCTGCAAAGCCGGGTGTGTGTTATTCTGTTGATCTGTATCTGGTACGCTCTGTTTCCGTAAATTATTATTGTATACTTACAAATAGAGGGTTTGTATGTCTGATTCTGTTTATTTGATCTATACCTTCAACGCTAGTTAACTTGTGATTTTCAATTGATTTATACCTGCAAAGCTTGGTTTTTGTGTTGATTCTGTTGAGCTATACCTGATATGCTATGTTTCCATACATCATTTATGCATAGCTGCAAATATAGGGTTTGTATCTGATCTATACACGCAAGTGCTGTTTATATGTGTTGATCTATAGTTCACAGGGAGGAAGGAAAGGAGAGGTATGGCTTAGTGAATGAGGGACAAAGGGACTGGAAATGATTTCAGGGGAGAGGACCTCTCAAAGTCAGGGTGAGAAGGGGGGAAGACTGCACTGACTCTCACAGTCTTCCCCTAAGCTGCAGTCAGTGTGGCAATTTTTTTTTTGGTGGCGGAGGGAGTGATTGCATGCTAGGGAGCTAGAAGGGGGCCCAAGAAAATGCTTTCTGGGGTCCAGTTTTTTCAATATTTAAAAAACAATTTTTGTTACAGCAGATTAGCTGGGTTTTCCTTGTATTTAATGTATATTATTGTTTCCATTGTTTCCAGTTATATATTACTGTACTTGTTTGCACTTGCTTTCTTTTTTTTGGGATGGGGGGGCGCCAGAGGAGTAGTCCGCACAGGGCGCCAGAACACTTAAGGCCGGTTCTGCATGAGAGAGTTGCAAGAACCATTGCTAATAAAAAAGAACACAAAGTTCATTTCACATTTGCCAAAAAACATCTTGATGACCCTATTGCAACTGAATTAAAGCTAAAACAGCAATCTACTTTAAAAACATTATACCAACAGTGAAACACGGCGGTGGTAGTGTGATGTTATGGGGCTGCTTCAGTGCTTTAGAAGCTGGGAGACTTGCCATAATTGATGGATTACAGAAAATCCTGAAGGGGAATTCCAGCCATCGGTTTGTGATCTAAAGCTCAAGCGCAGTTGGGTTATACAGCAAGACAATGATCCAAAGAGAACATGCAAGTCCATCTCTGGATGGCTCAAAAGAAATAAAATAAAGGTTTTGGCCTAGTCAAAGTACTGACTTGAATCAGATTGAGACAATGTGGTAGTTCATGTTTGAAAATGAACAATTCTGCAAAGAAGAGTGGGCAAAAATTACTCCACATGTAAAAGACCAATTGTCAGTTATCTCAAATCTTTGATTGCAGTTGTTGCCACCAAGGGTGGCACAACCAGTTACTAATCAAAAGTTAAAACCATAGCTGCATGGGAAGATGAAAGACAAGTCAACCTGACATGTTTTGTCCATGAAGGACACCCTTCGAGCAGATACATTATGTTAAAATGCTTTAACTTTTCTTGGTACGTTTTATCCTGCAATCCGTGAACCAGTTTAGTAGTTCTTCTCTGAACTTTCTCCAAAGTATCTATATCCTTCTGAAGATACAGTCTCCAGTACAATACACAATACGGCATTGAGGTCTCAACAGTGCTCTGTACAATGGCAGGAGCACTTCCCTCATTCAGCTGCTAATTTATCTCCCTATACAAATAAGCATTCAGCTAGCATTTCCTGCTGCTCTAATGCATTGTCTACCTACCTTGAAGTCCTCTGAAATAACTACCCCTTTCCTCAGATGTTGAGGTTAGGACAGTTTCCAATACTCGGCCTTGGGTTTTTATGACCTAGATGCATTATCTTGCATTCATCCACAATAGACCAATTTTGAGTTTATTTAACCCCTTAAGGACAATGGGCGGTCCCTAACGGCGGTCGCATGACGCAATGCAACCCGCCGTGACACGCCCACGACGCACTAATGGTAATAAATGAGCCGCCGCAACGTGTCAGAGGCACTCGCAGGCTTATGAACGAGTTGCTGCAACACGTTCGCGCCACCCGACCACCCCAGCATCTGCCTATGGTTCCATTGACTATGGGACCTTGGTTTGTAAAGACTTCTGTGGCTACCCCGAGCAGTATATCATGTCATCACTGGCTGAGGGTGTGACAGAACCCTCCATCACTGGGGCCCCTGGAGAGGCCTGAGAGTCAGCCTCCTCCCTATCGACTATGGGCCCAGGCCTTGTAGAGACTTCTGTGTGTGGATACAGGGGTTCAGTTTCTGCTGATGTTCCCCATGTTTTAGCACTCAGTCTCAAAACTGTAACGTCAGCTGGACATCCTGTGGTAGGAAGAAGGCTGATTGTCTTTGCATTGTTAATTGTATAGGTGTGAAGTGTTTCCCCTGTTATTGTGTGAGTTAGCCCTTGTTTTAAGACCCCCTGTAGGTATGACTAGGTGTCACTGCTGCATACCTAATTATCAATTACATAACAGGTAGCTGTTAATCCTGTGAGCTCCTGTTATCCCTGTGTCCTGGCCATTGTCTGTCTCAAGCCAATTATATGTCTATCGTCATTCCACATCTACGTCCCCAATTAATGTAATTATTTATGTCATGTCATTCTGTCTCATGTCAGTCCTGTTTTCACCTAAACATGAGTGTTGCCTGATGTTTGGGGTGGGCTGTAGCCACGCTGTGTAGCTAAGCTTCGGATAGCCACAGTGCCAATGCAGCTTCGGTGCAGCGACGGCCCCCCTTCTATCGACAACGCTGGCGCTGAAGGGATTACTTGTTGGTGTCCCGGCAGGAGGAAGCAACGTTTGGCGGGAGTACCCAGTCATGGTACAGTTCGGTCCCGTCACAGAGGGGATTATCTCTGTCAGACGGCCAGGATCTGCAACCAGGGAGTGACCACCATTGTTTTAATTTTATATCAGACCCCTCCACCCCATGGTGCATTATTATGTTGCCCCCCCCCCCAGTTCCACTACTAGAGACATTTACCCCGGCCATCCCTGGAACTGGTTTTGACCAGCAATAGATAGTAGAGGTTGAGACCCTATTGTATTGTTAATCCCATTACTGCCCCTGTTGTCTCTGGGAGGCAGATTAAGGGGGTGGTTTGTATCCCAATATCTTCATTATCTTAATGTGTGTTTTGCTGGAAATATCCAGCCCTGAGCGGGAGAAATAAATCAGTCTTCATTTGGTTTTACCCAACACTGAGTCTCGGCTAGTGACTGGGGAAAGTGTGTGGTGTCCCATGCTAAAGGAGCACAAGTCAGCGGAGGTAGTCGGTCGGACTAGCCAGCTCCGTGACAGCGCTGACGCCATTCGTGTGCGTAGGTCACGATGACGTCACCTCGCTTCCTACTGGTCGCCAGTCCGGTTTTCTGGCCTTTTGTCCTATTTAAACCTACTTCCTCAGTCCTCAGTGCCCGTTCAAAGAGTCACTTGCGTGTTGCTCTGGGTTCTCGTTATTTGTACATTCCTGCTTCTGATTGCCTTCATACCTGTCAGGCCCCATCCGGGCTGCAGAGATGCATGCCTTTAGTTTCCCTAGTCCTTGCTACAGTATCCCTAATCCTTGCTGCAGTTTTCCTAGTCCTTGCTACAGTTTCCCTAGTTCTTGCTACAGTATCCCTAGTCCTTGCTACAGTATACCTCTTTGCAGTAATCCATTCCTGGATTTCCCTTTGCTCTGTCCTGTACCTCTGATTCCGTGATTCCAGTCTTGCTCTTTGCGTTAGCTCTGTTTCCTTTCTAAGGTGTGCCCCAGCTGTGTGTTCTGTTTGTCTCAGTCTGCAGGTATGTCTCTCTGAAAAAAGTGTATGGGATTCATGTTTGGTTTGTGTAGTACCTCTGTAGTTACCACATAGTCCTAAGCTAGTTCCTGTATCCATGTGTGTCTGTATTTTGTGTACCTTTGCCTACCCTGAATCATCTGAGGATTTGGGTTCCTCTCTCCATGTCCCAGTTAATATGTCCTATTCTTGCTTAAAGGAGAAGTGTCAGAGGATTCTGGCTCCTCACTCCACTCCCCTGTGTTCCTTGCCTTATTCCCTGTCCTGTGTTGTGCCCTGTATCATGTATGTCTTGTCTGGTTATGTTTCTTGCCCCTGTCCCTCGCTCTGTCCCCCTTGCTCGCTACGTTTCTGTTTCTTCGGTACTGTACTTAGCTTTCCTACTCCCAGCCTGCAGCATCCTGCACATGATTCTGGTGCTATGTTTCGTGCCTGCTCCAGGGTGCCTGCAGGATATCACTTTGTTTTGTTTTGGTCAACATCCGTTGCTATGTCAGAGTGCTGCTATGTGGCTGCACAACCCTGGGTGCTCGGCACCCTGGAGGGTGCGGTCGCTTGCATCAGGCCCTGACCGCTCCGCTACTGAGCAATAACCCCTGAACAGCGGAAGTTGTCTATGCGAATTGCGTAGAGCTCTACACGCTGCCCGGACTAAGCACCGGGGACTCAGAAGCACCGGTAAGTTGAGGGGGCATAACACAGGAGGATTCAGGTCCCCTGCATCTCTGCGGGGGATCTGGATCTTAGTCTCATAGTCAGACCTATTTGAGGTCTGATTATAAGACGAGGGGTATTTTTCAGAGCATTTGCTCTGGGGAAAAAACCTTGTCTTATAATCGAGCAAATACGGTACATTCAAACATTCTGCTCTGTTCTCTAAAACTAATAATTTGTTAATGAAATTGGCTCCCAAGTAGCTATCTCTGTTTTCAATGAAAACCAATACAGCTTAAGTATTGATTGCATTTAAATAGTTAGGATTGGCTTTTTTGCTTAAATCCGAAATTACTGAAAACAGACAACTGTACTCTGGCTTGTAAACATTTACTTTACAATGTGACCTATGCCAGTTATTTAGGTTAACTATATTAATTATGGGAGGCACGGTGATACATTTACCTCTTTGCTCCATTTAGAATGATATAATGCAAAATTGGCCAATGTACTTACAAGTGATGTTCACATCTGGTGCAACCTATTTTTTTAATTTTTTTTGATGGTAAGAAAAACATAATGATATGTGGCCTGCAGGGGGATTACAGCTATACTTAAAGCAAACTATTGGGTATATTGGGTATATTTATTTCTACATAAATAAAGTGCATAGGTTTCTGCATTCATACTTCTGCATTCATAATTCTACCATTTAAATGACTCCCTGTGAGAAAGCATAATCCATAGTAATATAAAAAGTGAAACACCCTGGTCAGTGTAGGAAGGCACCCTCTAAGTATAATACTTCATAGAAATGCACTAATGGCTATCTCAATGCATGTATTAATGGTATTTTCTGGGTTTTTTTCTGTTTTTTAATATAAAAAATAATGAAAAATATAAGTATTGTTTATTATTTGCTACATTTTTTATATATTCACTGTTTATATATTGTTTGTGATATATAATCAATTTAGAATTACTCTTTAAATTCTTATAAATTTCTATAAATACTTTTGCGCAACACTATATAATTTTTAATATAAAAAATAACATACTTCCTCACATGGAGCCCTTGAATATGCCTTAAAAGTGCATGCCCTCAACACATCGGGTGTCCAAACCAAGAAACACGTGTTAGGAGGTATGACAGGAGGTGGGAGGGTCACTACCGTCCCAGAAGTAGACAGGAGTGGTATAGATGTACGCAGGGTGGAAGTCCATCTTTCCTCCTTTTATTGAAGTTCGAAGTCTTTACTGGGTATGAGAGTTATCACAGTTTATAATGATTTATTAATAATGGATTGATAAATTAGACCTGCCAAATAAAACAGTCATACCTCTAACCACACCCCATAAAAAAAGCATGTTACACTTCCCAGGGCAGGTTACCTGGAACTCTCCCTCTTTTGGGGTGTGTCTTCACATGTGGGCATTGCTATCTAAGCATATGGGTGAGGCAAGCCTTTGTGGGAGGGAATATAGTTGGGGATCAACTGAAAGTGGGTAGGTGGTAGACGGAACATGAGCATCGGATGGGTGTGACAAAACCTGTCTCCCTGCCCAGAGAAAGAGGAAAGTGATCCAGCAACTCCAGTTTCACTTTTTATATTACTATAGATTATGCTTTCTCACAGGAAAAACATTGAGAGTTTCTAGGTATGCTAATAAGCCCTATAAAAGATCCCGCTCAGGATAAGATAGTCACATGCATATTATACTAGATGACCAAAAGAATGTGGACACCCATCTTAATTTAGGAGTTCTAGGTGTTTCAACCACACCCATTGCAATACCTGGGAACTCTTGATAAACTTGGAG
The DNA here is from genome assembly GCA_009364415.1 of Spea multiplicata. Taxonomy (NCBI): domain Eukaryota; kingdom Metazoa; phylum Chordata; class Amphibia; order Anura; family Pelobatidae; genus Spea; species Spea multiplicata. Next base: position 15,038 of record VKOC01029298.1, read on the forward strand.
GAGATTTTCCATCACTTTACCTAATTTTGTGAGGCTTCAGAGGGAAAATTTATAAAAAATGAGGTATTTTTTAAAAAATTTTTGTTAGGTTTTACTAAATTTCTCATCCTAAATTTTCAGCTAAATATAGTATCAAAAGAAAGCTCTATCTCTCCTTGAAAAAACAATATATAGTTTACACATGTATACTATTCACAGGAAAAGAGAATAATCGCTGAACCGACATACCCCAAAAATGGCAAAATAGCTCTGGAACTTGAGGTACCAAAAAGCCCTGGGAATGAAGGGGTTAAAGAGATTTTAGTAATGTTGCAGTTCTCTAAAAACAGTAACAACTGAGAATTTTGTTATTGAGTGTTAATCTGCTGTAAAGATTTTTTTTAACAACAAATTATATTATATGATGTAATTTCTCAACGATACACCTCCAAGTTCTAGGACAGGGGTGTCCAAGTTTTTTCTGCAGTGGGCCACTTAATCAGAATTGTATATGTGCGAGGGCCGCACTAATTTTTCACTGTGAGAAAATATGGCCTTTAATAAGATATGCAGATTAAAATTAAAATGGGCCTAGATAGTTTTGTGACTACAAATTGAATGAAATGAAATAGTTCTATTTATCCTAGGGATACACCGAAATGAAAATTCTGGACCAAAACCGAAAATTTGGGGTTCATTAGCCGAAAACGACCCCCACCTTTAAAAATAATAAAAGTAAGTTACACACCAAAATTGTACAAAAAATTTGATAACA
>VKOC01029301.1:0-17041 GCA_009364415.1 Spea multiplicata
AATATATAATTGCTAACAGCAATCACACTCCTATCATGCCCAGGCAGCCAGTACATGCTGGAACCTGGGCATGATAGGAATGTGATTACAGCTTCCATAGCCATGCTACCCCCCACACACTTACACATCCATGTTATCACACACACAGTCATTTACAAACATTCATTCACAAACATTCAGCATAAACTACAGCATAACACCCATCACTCTCACACACTTACAAATCCAACTTTCCTATGTCACTGTCACTTTTCCTCTTCCTCTTCGTACTTCCTCTTCTTCTGTGTCCTGTGTGGAAGGCGGTGGGCATGGCTTCAGTGCTGTGCGCCAGGATATGCACCCCACTAGGTATGCTACTGCCACAGCCTACTGCTGTGGCGCCTGCGCACTGTATGTGGAAACTCTATTCCTGCCCATGTTCCTGCTGAAAAGAGTTTCCTCATACAGTGCGTGGGTGCCACAGCAGTAAGCTGTGAGGCCCTGGCACCTGGGACAGACCACCCCCCCTTTAGGTACGCTACTGCTTGGGGCGGCAAAGTGCCACCTGCGGCAATTGCTCCACTCTGCTCCATAGCAGGGCCAGCCCTGACTTTATATATCATAACTGAAATGTTATAGCCATAACTGTATGTATGGACACTTGATATTATTTTTCTTTCTGTACCCCATTCACTTTTTAAACAAATGGCTATAAAAGTTTGTAGTACCAAAAAAAAATACAAATAAATAGCATTAGAAGCAAAACAGCCCGTAAATGAGGTTTACACATGGAAGTGTTTTAGTGGTAAAATGAAAGTCTGTAAGTTGTTATTCATTTTGTGTATCTTTGTGGTATCATATATCTATTATGTGTGTATATATATATATATATATATATATATATATATACACACACATATATAGTGTTCTCTCTCACCTGTAAGTAATTTGCCAAATGCAATGCGAGGTAATCATCCGCTTTACAGAGGAGTAAAGTGGAACCCATGTTAGAAGTTGTGTTGTGAAGGTCAAAAACAAAGTCATAAGACTCCTTCGCTCCAAATTTCTTGTAAATTTCTCTTGCTCGTTTCACTTCATATGGATCACCCTCGGAACTACAGGCACTGAGTAAGATAAAAATACATTGTGATTGCTCTGAATATTATATGAGACGTATTATATCACAAAGTATATCCTTTTTAGTATTCGCTATGTACCGGTATTTAAAACTTTAGGGCTCGCACAACAAATGTATGAGACTATTACAAACTCTTTTAAATAAATGAAACTCAAAGATCACAAAACTGTCAAATGGCTATATTAAGTCCATGAAAGGATTTAACCCCTTGAGCGCCGAGGATCTGGGCACATTTTTTTTCTTGGGAGATAGGGCCAGTTTTCTTACTTTTGCTTTAGTTAGATTTAGATGACAACCGTATAAACACATTGCACTTTAATTGGGGAAACCTATTTTTTTCCAGGAACATTCAAGCTATTCATAGATAACAAGTTCAGGGCAAAGTGTGCACCACATCACATGCTATAGTGGTAAAACGCACTCTATTCCTCTATTATTTTCCCAAAAATTCCAAATAAAATACTAAAAGTAAAAGAAGCAAAAAAAAACTTTTGTTAAAAGCTCCCTCACGCCTTGGTGAATTTAGCCAATAGCTGTGGTTATAAATACATGTAGATTGCCCATGCAACCCCCATAGGTGATGGTACACAATAAAACAAAGTTTAGGCACATAAATATAACACACGTTATATTTCAAAGTAATGCTGTGGCAAGAGAAAAATGGGAAGCATATGACCACAAGTATGCCAAACATTTAAGGGTTACAACTCCCATCACCCATCAGCCTTCTGGGTGATGGTAATGGTGATGGAGTTGTAGTCAATGGCGGGTCATCAGTGAGTTTTTAAAACACTTTTGTCTGCAGTCCTCTCTATAGCGTAAGCCAAAAGTCAGCATATTCAATTAATATTGGGTTAATATACAACATTCAAATGTCTGCAATGATCGTTTACTCCAGTGACTTCCCAGGGCAGGCTAACGGTAGAGCTCCCTCTTCTGCGTAGCGATTTCTTGAAGAGGTTGGGCTAGCCACACATAGTGGTGAGGCTAGCTCCAGATAACTTTAACAGTAAAAGATAATTGTTGGATAACAGAAGGGAACACGGCAGAGAGAACCAGGGATAGCCAACAACAGCCTTCATGGTAGAAATTATACGACATGTTCTACAGACACCAATTTCTTGTCACAAACCAGTAATACCAGTTTTACTGGGTTTTTTTTAAGTAAGTTATTGTTACGGTTCTCTAATTAACATTTCCCTACGGCTACCTTTACAGCACATACTTTCCCACAGATAGCAAGATGCTAAAAAAATCTTGTGAGTCTAGTGTATTTTGAGCAGCCCCTTATACTCAGGCCAGGTGAGGAGTGGACAATATTCACCCAAACTGAGACAGTCCTGCTGCCCAAAACCAAGCATTCTTTTCATTCCACTTATTTAATGGGGATAATATATGCAAAAATTGTCACCAAATCATCAAATTAAATTCACGTTTTTAATATATTTACAAACAAGTAGACTCACCTTAGGAGCTCTTGTGAGAAAGAGCGATTGAGGTCCGTGTCTATGTATCGCACACAGTGCTCCACAGCAAGGGGGTTAGCTAGAAAAGGCTCTGCAGCAAATGTTACCCTGTGTAGTTCAGATGGGTCCTGGAGCCAATGCTTAACCAGAGACACTCCAGACATCTCATTTCCATGTGTCCCACCAAAAATCACCACTCGGGTGGCAGGTTTATTCTGTATGACAGAGTTCATGGTTTACTCTGGAATTGAAGCGATAGCACAAAGAAAACATTGTTGAAACAATCATGTCTGAAATGTAGTTAATAATTAAAAAATGAATTCTTGTGCATGGAGAACAACATTGATGCTTGTGAGTTTTGCTGAATTTTAGCCAAGATGTGCAGTGTTTTAGCTGTCAAACAAGGTGGGTAAAACTAATATACATGAAATGTGACAGCCCGGAGACATGTTTTGGTGTTGAGTATCAAGTCCCACACATTGCTTTGTGTTATTTAATACAAGACATTTTGAGAAGCACTATACCGATTCTCATGTTCCAGCGAACAGGAGATCTGCTCCCTCCCAAGAGGGGCAGAAGGCTCTGGGGGTATGACATCACTGCGAGGGTATGTGAAGGCGACAGATCTCCTTTACCTTTCACTCATCACCAATGTTATGAGGCCTCTTCCCCCCACCATAAAATAAATGGGAGACGCATATAGCATAGAAATACTGCAACAGAGGATGTGTTTAGATGACTAGCTTGTATATGGTCACATGTATGTATGTGTATTTGAGGGTGTAAATATGTGTGTCAGAGTGTGATTGCTCAGTGTAAAATATGTTTACGCGTGTGAAATAAACACTCGAAATATAAAATAGAAAACTGCTCTCTCAACCCAAACATATTAAAACAAAACAATGTATTATCTAAGGCAGCCTTTTGGCCCAACAAATCTTAGAATAATATATACGCCGGGTATTTGGTGGATGCTCCTGAGCATAAAATTGTTTTTCAGCAGTAGAAGAAATCCGAAAGAAATGTTTTTATATTTACATTCACTTTTATATAGTTCAGCGGCAAATACCTATTGTGCTAAACATATGAATACGATAAGAAAGCCCCGCTTGTCCTTATGCAATATACATTGGGTAGGTATGGTAAACACATAAAAAGGGAAATGTAGTTTTTAAAAAAATGTTAAAATTGCAAAAATCAAAAACACTTGTCTTCACTGTATCAAGATTTGTTTGTAGTACATTTATATATTTGCTTCCCTAAAAGCAAATAAATGTTCCCTTCCTTAACGTTACTTTTAAGAGGCAGACTTAAATAAACATCCCTATATCATGTATATCTTAAGCAAATTATCCACCATTTTAACTGTATTGAAAAGAACCATTATGTTATTTAGCTAGTAATAGATCCCCTGCCTAAAGAAAGACTACTGTGATAGTATCACTACCAAAAAATGATGTAGAATATTTCATTCCTATTCAAGACAGCAATTATTTCGCACCCTCAGAACAATAAATGTGCAAGTCGGTGCTATAGGAGCGCTATTCCCATCGAAGGTCACAAAAACTTACTTTGCTCCGTGACTTTGTTTAGTCACTAGAAAAATCCAGCAGGGTTGCACCAGCTACAGCCGTACGTGTGAAGAGACCCGTCGTACAGAATAGCAACTCATGTGTGCGATTTGATGTTCTAACAAAAAATGGAACAAAAACCTCACCAGGCCCTTAATGGATATTTTAATTGTGTTCCTGTGCCTTTGAGCTTCATTCTGCTGAATGGAATGATGTACCGTGTAAGCCCCGTGTGGTACTACTAACCTCTGCTGGTAACCATGTGAATAAATAAATAGCACTGTCTAAAATGTTTGACAGGTATTGCCGAATAGCAATTTGTGATCATCAGTCATCACATATTGGTAGCAAAAGCACTAATTAGGAGTCTTAGATATTATTGGATCAAAGTAAAGTATCAAGGAGTGACCCTGGGATTTTGCCCTTTCACCCTAAGACCCAGATATAGGGGCAAAAACCCTGAGAATTTTCAGGAACGGTTAAGGAGGTGTCAAACAACCATATTCATTTTGCAGTAGTTTAGGCAAGTACCAAACCGTTCACATTTTACATATTAACAGACAGGTGCCGCTTAGGGTGTAGATCCAAGTTCCAGGGGTTGCCTAGCTCTGCAACCATTGTGATCTAGAAGAGTCAGGTATATCTGTTCTACTAGCATAGAGATGTGTCAGGTTCCTTGCCACTGAACTTGTTGGTTGGAACTCAGGTCTGTGGGCTATAACATTAAAACTTGGAGTCCAAGCTTTAGTCCAAAAGAGATAACTATGATTTTCAGACACCCACACCGCATACACAAGGGTAACAGTTACAATAGTTACAAGAACGTTACCTCTGATGTAGAACCAACAAAAACAGAATGGAAAGTAGCAAATCAGGTAAATGCCATTTTTAAAGTCTCTTCATACATAGCTGATTCAACTGTTACATGTTAACTGATTTTTTTTTTCACAATAATTACTTGTTGATCCATTTCCATCAACCACAATATTCCCTAAATAATTCAGAAGTCATAGAAAGCAATCAACCAATAAATAGTTTTTTTACTTTGGAAATATTGTTTAATTGCTAACACACATTAGGTTAGATCAGAATTATATAACCACATACTGCTGTATGAGGAGGAGATGATCTCACAAGGAGTTTTAGGAGGAACATCTGAAATGGTAAGGAGCACGCTTTGCAGGCTAGGGAGATCCAGTGGGGTATGGAATCAATTGGGAAACATTTTGGAATCATGAGAGATGACAGATAGGAAGAGGAGACATAATATGGGAATAAGAAATGGAAGGAGTGGCAGGGCTGGTAACAACATTCTTATTAGACTGAGAGCTCTAGTGATGGAAGCCATTAAGCCCACAAAGATGGGAGGTCCACTTTGACACAAAGTCAAAGTAAATGCACTTACCAATAGTCACCAGTTTGTAGAGAGTACTTGAAGTTAGTGATACTTCAGCCAGACGCAGCAGCAGTAGAGAGTTCGAAGGAAAAAAGCTCAATGCTTGGCAGCCCAATATTTTTTGTAACAGGAGGATATTTATTCTGCATAAAAGCATGAAAAGTGGATCTATTCTTTTTCACCTATGTGCTCTTAACTATATCCTTCAAAAACTTCTGAGATGGTTTGGTTTAAATTACTACAGGTCAGTCATTAACCGGCGTACCTCTTGACATACTAAGTAAATCATTACCAAGATGTGCATTTATTCACACTATCTATATTTGATAGAGGAGAAGGTTTTTTTAATGAACCGTAGAAAACACTTTTGTTTCCGCAGAACTTTCTATAACATAACTGTTGTACGGTAAAGCTCCCTTTGTTTCAAAGACACAACAATTAAAATTATTTACAAAATGGCAAATTTGTATTACTTGTTACATATTCTGTTAATGCCCATGATAATATCCATTTAACCATTAACATTGCTGACCAAAGAGTTCTTGGGTTTTGCATTAATTCAAGTTAAAGGGACATCTGGGTATATTTTTTTTGTGGCGTAACAGTTCCTTTAAATTAAAAACATAAAGCATCGCTATGTTCTTTGTAGTGCTAAGTGAAAACATATTTAAGCTGCCCCTCTTTTATCTTGATGGCACGTTAACCTTCTTAGATGCTCCAGACTTTACTAAGGCCTCCTTAAGTCCATTAAAGTGCCCTGTAGTGAGAGAGACAGACCATGAGGGTTGATTGGTCTTTTCACACCCAAACCTGCCATCATGGGCTCACTTGGGTGTCTGGCAATGGCACCCTGAACATAGGGTTCTGCAAAATTTCAATTTTTATATTAGTGTCTTCTCTATTAAGGTGTTTTCTGCCCTGTCCCTGCACCATTGGTTCATGGGACCAGTGGTATGTTTAAGACGGATGTAGGCCTGTTCCCAGCTTCTCGTAATGTGTTTATCTTCAGCGATGCCCTTAGCCTGCTGCCTTCTCCTGACCTCTGGCCTTACTTCTGGGTGTCAGTATATGACATCATATCCAGGCATCTCACTTTTAAAGCAAGCACAGCGCAGAAGGAAACTATGGACGACCGTGTCGGTTGGGGAGATCAGTGTTCTCCCATTTAATCAGCCCAGTGATTAGTGGCGTTGAAGGGAACCTGAGACTCCCGGGTATGCCGCAGAGGGGCTTCTGCCACCACGGAGCTTCTGCCCAAGCACTAGTCTGGAATACATCACTGACTACACTGTGATGTAATGGTGAACCTTGTTACTCACTTAAAGGCATTACATTCAATTTTGCCATGATGAATTTAACGTAACACAAAGATCATGGCAGCATAGGGTGTCATCATGGATGCGAAGTGCTTTAATATACAAAATTAACACATAAATATTTTTTCTTCTTAATGTTGTTACTGTTATGGAAACAAGGCTTTACAACAAACAAATGCTCTCTCCTTTTGTAACACGATTACAGGCCACTGGCCTTAAAGTGCAAGGACATATTTTAATCCCCACAGATTACATCGTGATTCTGGAGTTTGGACATTCGTAGATAATAGAGATAGTGTTTATGATATTAAGATAAAAGTTCAGCAGAGTGGGAGTAAGAGAATGATTAAAGTATCAATCATTAAAAAAATTATTGTTATAACAGACATTATTTCATGTAAGCATGACGGCGACTTCACATAGGCTTTTGGAAATATAAAGGACATTACATAATAGCTTTGTATTCACTAAGAACAAGAAATAACCGGAAAATATGCCTGAGGCAGAGAAAGACAGAGAGAAAAGGTATTTAAAAGAAAAAAAAAAAGCAAGAGAAAGGAAGAGCTCCATGCTGACAAGTTTAAATGCTTAAACCAGGTTGTTCGAGGTTGGTACAAGGTTCACCCTGCGCTCCCGTGAGATTAATCAGCAAAAGGCTTCCTGGACTTATTAACGAAAAGTTTGTGAAGTCTGAAAAATATTACGTATCTTATTAAAATAAAAACACAGAAGGCTGGCTTTTATTTTCTCAGACCCGAAACTCCAGTATCTGCTGACTTCAAAGGTCTTATGCAGAGCTCCATAACCGTTACCTAGATTCTGCTAAATGGCAGCATTCTAGGAACTCCACTATTAACACAAGCTGTTTATGAATACCACCGATCTATCGCTAACACCCAACTACCACAACAGCCGTGAATACTCACTTGGTGCTTGTCATGCCCTCACTGCTCCCTCACTCCCCTTCCTGCAGACATTGCCTGCGAATCCTATGACATATGGTGTTCTCGGTTGAGTAACAGCAGCATTACGGATAGGACAGAGCCCTAAAGCAACTCCCTGCTCCTCCCTCCCATTTAAAACTGGAGTAGCTTCATGTCAGCTGGAAAGTGCTGAATCAGTACTGCAGTGTGTGTGTGTGATGCATGGGTGTGCTTCCGCTAGCATGTCCACGGTGCAGCAATCCACTGCAGCTCTTATGGATCAACTGGAATAATGGCTACTTGCCCATGGTTGCTAAATGCAGTCACCAGTTGATTACCCTCGAGGTCACCGAGTGCTGGAAGCGATCTTGAACTTTAAGGAATGTACCTTCAGAGCATGTGATCAAGGTTTCAGACAATAAATGATCTACCGTTATCATTCCTGCAAAGTTTTTTAATGAGTTGAATACATTAACCCCTTAAGATCCCACCATGAAGATTCTATGACTACTAGCAAAATATGTTACCCAAACGGCTGTAATAGCGGTCCTCGTGGAAACTCACTATTCAAAAATATACTCAATTGAGTCACCTGCAATCAAGCAGGGATATCAAATATACCATACCAGTAGCAAAAGCACCAATGGAAAGTCTTATATTTGATCACAGCAATGCTAGTGTAGAATAGGAAGGTGTGCGTGTCCCTTCAGAATCTGCCCATTGAAACCGATACTGGGGTAAAAATGCAGTCACCATAGCAACCAATGTGGTTATGCCGATTGTTCAGACTTGTTACCAGGTGCTTACAGCCATGTAAGTAATATTAATAAGGACGCAACTTTGTGTTATTTGTATGCAGATCATACACTGGGTGATTAAAGCAAACTTGTCATAAATAAAACAAATACAATGTGATTACAAAATAAACTTTGCTTTGTGTTAAGGCCCGTGTTTGTGAACTTTTAGGATTGCTCTAGTTGTGAAGGAATAATTATTCATGTAATGAACCTCTCCCCCCAAGCAGGCTCATTTATTGTAGCAAGACTCAAGTCACCTTTCAGGTGTTAATTGACAAAGGCAAATCTAATGTATTGGGTGTTTATGACTGATTAGCACCTAAGCCATCTGGAATTACCTCCCAACAGATCAACATTTTCTGGTAACATACAATGTAAGTGCCCCATTTGTGGGCAATGGAGCTCGTGTTACAGCATAGACTTCCATTACAGGTCCCACATGGCCTGCAGCACAACAAAGTGGCTCTACTGGTTAGGCGGGCCTATACATTTCTAAATTACTTTTAAATTGCCTTAAGATCGGTTTAGAACCTATGCATTCTGACCGACATCAGCATAGCACATATAGGATAAGACCTTGTATGTTACACTTCCCACAATTTCATAATTGTAAAATAAAGTTATGTGAAAAGCTATGCATACCTAGTTAGCACACATTAAGCAGGTAGGGGTTATTTTTCACACCAGGGACCACCCCATAAAAAGGAAACTGGTACAACATGTAATCCTCCTGAGTTCAGACCACTGCAGTGATTTTGTTGCAACATGCTATCCAACACAATCGCATAAAAATAAATAAAAAATATGGAGGCTGTATACTACATCCTACGTCCCAGGTAGCAGATGCATATTGCTCAAGAGACTGTAAAATACAATATGTGTTTGGTCGGGAGTCCTCCTAGAGAGGTGATGCAAGAGCAGGACACCCATGTTTAACTTTAGGCCAGAATATTACTTCACTTAATACACTGCTCAAAATAATAAAGGGAACACTAAGATTACACATCCTAGATCTGAATGAATGAACTAATCGTATGACATACTTTCGTCTTTACATAGTTGAATGTGCTGACAACGAAATCACACAAAAATTCTCAATGGAAATCAAATGGATCAACCCATGGAGGTCTGGATATGGAGCCACACTCAAAATCAAAATGGAAAACCACACTACAGGCTGATCCAACTTTGATGTAATGTCCTTAAAACAAGTCACAATGAGGCTCAGTAGTGTGTGTGGCCTCCACGTGCCCGTATGACCACCCTACAATGCTTGGGCATGCTCCTGATGAGGTTGCGGATGGTCTCCTGAGGGATGTCCTCCCAGACCTGGACTAAAGCATCTGCCAACTCCTGGACAGTCTGTTGTCCCAGATGTGCTCAATCGGATTCAGGTGTGGGGAACGGGCGGGCCAGTCCATAGCATCAATGCCTTCCTCTTGCAGGAACTGCTGACACACTCCAGCCACATGAGGTCTAGCATTGTCTTGCATTAGGAGGAACTCAGGGCCAACCACACCAGCATATGGTCTCACAAGGGGTCTGAGGATCTCATCTTGGTACCTAATGACAGTCAGGTTACCTCTGGCAAGCACATGGAGGGCTGTGCGGCCCCCTAAAGAAATGCCACCCCACACCATTACTGACCCACCGCCAAACCGGTCATGCTGCAGGCAGCAGAAGGTTCTCCACGGCATCTCCAGACTCTGTCACGTCTGTCACATGTGCTCAGTGTGAACCTGCTTTCATCTGTGAAGAGCACAGGGCGCCAGTGGCGAATATGTCAATCCTGGTGTTCTCTGGCAATTAGTAGGCAAGTACCTTTACTTTAAGCCCCAAGCATTTGGTTTTCTGTTGTGAAGACAGGATTCCCTCCAACTTTTTTGTAAGAATAAGCCCCTAAAAACATAGTACTGGCAGTATGAACTACTGCATAGCGAAGACTTTCTATGGACACCTTGCACGTAAGAATATACATAACCATTGTTTTATAACTTCCACTAATTATTGAAGTCCCCTACCCTCTCAGTGCAATTTGGAACTCCCTTCCATACTGTGGTATTATGCCTAGCATGCTTCTGGCACAGTACATATGTAAGAATCCATAACCCTGTCAGAAAACCTAAACACAACAAATAAATCAACAAGAGAACGTTACAAAGAAAATATGATGTTTAATTTTCAAATACATTTTAAACGGTCTTTGATAGAAGTGCTTTTTTTCTGTTCCCTGTGATGTATGCTGCGAGGACCACTTCCACAAGCTGGAGAACATCTAGCTGTCTACATGACGCCGCTCATCTCCAGAGGATGTGAATCTTCACAGCATGATCACAGTCTGACTTTCATAAAGTGTCACAATGCTTCAATAAATTAAGGAAGCCGTCTTCTCATCAGGATGCAATTCTGCTCACTTCTGGGCCTTGATAAAGTCTTCACCCTTCTTAATGGAAGCCTTCAGTTCTGCCATAGACTCAGAAACCAGTTTTTCCTCAAAAGGAGTCAGCTTGCCCAAGCCCAAATTCTTCTCAATACCGTTTTTCTGGTATATATAAAAATAAACACATTAGAGGAGAGCGACAACCAGCCGAATTAGTTTGCCATTTTCAGAATAATAGGACTGTTCACCAAGCAGATACACATTTACTGATAAAGGATCAAACCCTACAATGGTTTAATCAAACTCTTGCTGATGGAGAGGCAAGACTTCAGCTGCACAATCACATCTAACTTCAGCTGCAGAATGTGAGCTAGTCTTTAATATGTATAAGCAGTTGATGTGTAAAGTCATGTGTAAATTACTATGAGCACCTTAAAGACACTCAGAAGCAGTAGTTTCTGGACCACTGCCAACAATTAATCATCGGCTTCCCGGCTCACAAACTAGACCATGCTAGTTTGTTTCTGGATAACCATGACGTCTACGGGTTTAAATAGCATACACCCTCGAAATAGCAAAAGTCACGTGTCATGCAATTCTGGAATATGTTTTGGAATGTATTACATACCCCAAGCAGGAGAGGGGTGGAGAAGTAGGGGCTCTCGGTTTCTTCAGACCTGACAAAAGAGCACTCAATAACGCCCTCCTTTCCATTCATAGCATCCAAAAGAGAGAAAACAAAGCGTGCACCAGCATAGGCCATGGACAATGTGGCAGAACCTGCAAAGTGATATACACACACACATTAGTATATAGTGTCTCTGTCACACTAGCTTGTGGATATGAAAACAAATTCCACGTTTGCACTACATTGACAGATTATAACATGTATGCCATCAAGCATGTCACACTAGCGGAAAGCATCACAGGTTTGGTAAATAGACGATTGAGCTTCCCAATACAGCATTCGCAAACTTTTTGTACTATGACAGACATTCAACAAACCTGATCCAGCTTTGGCTTTTACAACTTCAGTTCCAGCCTCTTGAATTCTGCCAATAAGAACTTCCAGTTGTTCTTGGGGGAACTCTACTTTTGGGGTGCTCTGTTGAATACAAAAAAAGATGAATATACATCTGGAACAAATAGCATTAATATTACAATTTGGCAAACTTATTTGCTGGGCCATCAGAAAGATGGCTGAGCCAGTTTTATTAGAGAAAATCACAGATTAGCAGCACCCAAAGGCACAATTGAAGGAGCCGACTTTACCTGGGAGATTAGTGGGACAATCGTTTTACCAGCATGGCCACCAACCACAGGGACATTCACGCGTGCGGGATCCAGGCCCTGGAGACAATAGATAAATCTGTCAATTCCCAAGCAGTCATGCATGCTACACTGAACAATATGCATCATTTTAATCCTGTAATTAGTGTGGAACAGTTTTTAATCTAAAATCCTATATTCATTTATAGCAGCACTTTCTATGCAAGCTCACAATACATATACATCTATATACTGTATTTCTTCACAAGCCTCTACATACCTTCAGTTCTGCAACAAAAGTGTTGGCTCGTACGATGTCCAGGGTAGTAACGCCGAAAATGCGGTTGGGGTTGTAGACGCCATGTTTCTTAAACACTTCACTAGTAATAGGAATTGTTGAATTTACCTAAGTAATACACACAGAATAAGTCAAACTTCATTTGTGCAAAGGTTAGCATTCCAAAATATAGCTATAAAGGGTGAAAAGCAGAATATTATACTACACTTTTAATAGAGGGAAAAACCACACAAAAAAACAGAGGTGTTCCCTTAAAATATTTGTGCAGAATTCCTAGAAAGGTTGCATTTATTTTTAGGAACGCAGTTGGTTACAAAAGAGAATCTTGTTCACTCTGCTGGCTGACACAACTAATCCTTCTTCTACCTAGGACACCACCATACACCCATCATTTCCTTAGTAGGTTTCCTATCAGATACTAATACATTTCTGAATTATGCCAGTTTTGAATGCACCAGAAGTATGCCAAGGGGTACATGCAGAATGATAGAAGGGAAATGGTATTCAGAAGATTGTGCCAGGACTTGATACAGAAAGAAGCAAAGAACTTCTGGACCATTATTTCCTCCTTTCCATTAGAGGCCTGGTCAAAATATTGTCAATCACAGCTAATGTACACATTACCTTCTAAGGGTAGGCCTTGGTTACTCACCGGGTTGGCAATGATACAGATCATGGCTTGTGGGCAATACTTTGCACAGGCTTCAGTGAGGGTGGCCACAATGGAGGCATTTGTGTTGAACAAGTCGTCACGAGTCATACCTTACAAACATAAAGGGTTATTGGAAGAGAAGCATGTATGCAAGTCAAAGTCCAAGTACTAATTTTAACACAGCAGGCTTGTAGGGTTAAAAAATATCAACTGCTAAAATCATACCAGGTTTTCTAGGTACGCCAGCAGGGATGACTACAACCTCAGCACCTTTCAGACTCTCTGGCAGCTGATCAGGTCCTAGGTAACCTATAAAAAGGAAACAAAGCCAAATACGTGCAAGTTGTTGGTGAATAGATAATGTACAGAGCAGTATACTTAAACGTCCAAGACTTGCACCCCTAGTCTATGTTTACTAACATCATAAAATAGTACAACCTTCTAGAAAACAATATAAATATATATTATAAGTCAAGTCATGTGCCCTACCAAAAAAAAAAAAAAAAAAAAAAACAGTGTATGGTAAACGACAACTGTCCTTTTTTCAAGCAAAGGTGGCGGGTAAGTTTCATGCGTTTTACCTGTAACTTTGGCTCTGGTTTCAATGTGGCTCAGATCTGCAGCTACGCCTGGCGTGTGGGCAATATCATACAAAGTCAGGTTACTAATCAACGGGCTGTTCTTTAACAGGAGGGAGAGGGGCTGTCCGATTCCTCCAGAAGCTCCAAGCACGGCCACCCTGGCATTGTTCTAAAGAAACAAAAACAAGAAATTCAATGCACGATGAGAAAATTGACCATTAGCCGAGCGCAAATATCCTGGTCGTATGAACAGGTACAAAGTAACACTGCTGGAACAAAATAGGAGAGTTTGTGAGATTTCCAGTGAATCTGGCATTTCAATCACATTTAAGCAGGTGGGCAGCAAGTGGGAGATAAGAGATCCACCCGCCACACTTGTGGTTAAGGGGGGGGTGTCTCACTGGACTGTAAACATAGCATTCAGGAGAAAAATGAACGGCCTGTGATAAGATTTGAAGGTGCGTTTGTGAATGCCCATGCCCATAACCTAAGCACTGTAATAAGCCAGCACCGAGGGATCTAAAGGGCAAAGCTATTAATAAGTTAGGCCGCACGTGTATGCTCTTGACATCTTTAGGTTGTTGGTAGGTTACACTTCTTAGAGCTAGAAAGTCTCCACACTTGTGTAAGCAAGAAGGACGTACGCGACAGCTTCACGACATCACACTCCTTCCTGTTGTGACAAGGTCACAGACTCCTTTTTAAATATGATATATTGTGAAATCCCCCACCACACACACACACAAAATCCTTATCCATTTAGTTGCTAGTGTAATTATAGGAGCACTTTTGCTTTAATGCTTACTGTATTATTACATATTCAGTCAACCTATGAGAATGGGTGTTACAATAATTCATAATCCAAAATAAAAGACCATTAAAGGGACACAATTCTTACAGAATCTTATTTTTGGTTTATAAATGAATTGGTAGGTTTCCCAGCAGGCACCTGAGCTTGTCAAAACAGCTGGCTACACACACACACACAAAAGTGAGCACAACCCTAAGTGGAAATGTCCAAATCTTGGGCCAATCTTGGCAATCTTCTTATAGCCGAGGCCATCTTTATGTAGAGCAACAATTCATTTTTTCAGATCCTCTGAGAATTCTTTGCCATGAGGTGCCATGTTGAACTTCCAGTGACCAGTATGAGCGAGTGTGAGAGCGATAACACCAAATTTAACACACCTGCTCCCCTACACTAACGAGTCACATGACAACGGTGAGGGAAAATGGCTAATTGGGCCCTATTTGGACATTTCCACTTAGGGGTGTACTCACTTTTGTTGCCAAGGTGTTAGACATTAATGGCTGTGTGTCGAGTTATTTTAAGGGGACAGTAAATTTACACTGTTATACAGGCTGTACACTCACTACTTTACATTGTAGCAGAGTGTCATTTCTTCAGTGATGTCACGTGAAAAGATATAATAAAATATTTACACAAATGTGAGGGGTGCATTCACATTGAGATACTGTGTGTGATATATAATATATATATATATATATATATATATATATAAATAATATACACACACTCTTTCTATTGCTCCATATACCGAGAATGTTTTTGTGACAGGTGGACTTTAAATCCTTTGGCCCCTTTATGGAACTTTACAAGAACGAGCGGAAAGCTTACCTGAATGCACAATTACTGAGAGCCCAGTGCAATATCATTATATGTAATCTGAAGCACAGCGTGGGGTGTACCAGATCTTTTCAATCACACAGCCCTACCGTAACCTCTGCACAGGTGATTGCTCAATCCATTGGAACCCAACAAGCTGAGGAGAATTACGTGACTGACAGAACGGATGCTGGCAAACACAATTAAAGGGTTGCACGTGCATCATGGGAGTTGTAGTTCCCCCAGCTGCAAGACCGCTATGTGCTGGCTACTGCTGCCAACTGTCTGGAGGACAGACAAGGTAAAGGTCACTTAACATTTCTAGTGAATTAAATATCAAATGCAGTCAGGAAAGGAAAGAGAAGAGAGGTGAAGAAAGAGGGGAGGCGAGGGTAACAGTACAAAATACTGTCATTTACTGCAGAGACATGTTAGAACAAGAGGTCAAAGCCTCTAGGGTCAGACACAGATGTAAAGTAAGGTGGTTTTACGTTAAGGAGAAGGTGGTATAAATGGAACAGCCTCCCATCAGAAGTGGTAGAGGCTAATGCAGTATGGAGATTTAAATATGCAAAGGATGGGCAGAAAGCTATCCAAAATCTAAAGTGAGGCTAAGGACTGATCATGGCTCGACTCTTTACAACAGGAAAAAGAATATAAACCAAAACACACTTATATTAAATTTGCCACCATTTATTCGCATTAAGAGGACTCGGCACCGGGTGTGATGCCTTTGAGGGCTTGCCAAGGTGAATAATATATATATAGCATAAGAATAAGATGCGGTCATATATTCCCGCCTGCAGTATCCCCTAAGCTCTGTACAGCACACACATGAAAGCCTTCTTTGTGTAACAGGCAGCCGCGCTCTGACATTAGACCCATCGTACATGTATTCCCCACCCGGCTGGACCCCAAAACATTACCTGCGCGCTGGTGGAAAGGCCTCGGATGAGCCCGCGGGCTGAGGGTTTGGCGATCCGAGAGAACATGATGGTGACAGGCGGGAGAATCCGAAGCTAGTGCGGCAGCGCTGTATGACTCCAACGACCTCCAGCAGGAGAGACAGCAGCAAAGCGAGCGTCTGCGTCACTGCCCGGGAACGTCTGACGTCAGCTGTAACCTCCATCCCTCACGGCGGGCATTATTGTACGCGCGCGAAGGTCACTGCGCATGCGTTGTGTCGTTTTCAGGCTTTTCAATGACATTTCGGTAGAATGACGCTTCGAGCATAGAGTATGTGTGCTGTACACTGGCATTATGTAACCATGGCAGCATACGGTTAATATATACAGTGCCCAGTGGTATGTAGAACTCGCAGCGGAGTTTTAAATAGTCAGACTGGCAATTTTACTCCTAACTTCCATTTAATGTTTAAATAATAAATACATAGAAGCATATAATTTGACGTCAGCTAAGAAGCCTTCGGTCCATCATTTTCTTGCTTTAAAGATTCAAACCTTAATCAGTCAGGCAGGGGCGTAACTAGATGCCTCAGGGCCTGGGTGCGAGAATCTGTTAAGGGCCCCCTCACCCCCAAAAAAACATGATTTTTACCCAACAATTTTTTTTCAACAAATTCAATTTACATATCTGTAAAAAAAATCAAAGAAAAAGGGGCGGATGTACAAAGGGCATAATCCAGGGG
>VKOC01029302.1:0-19444 GCA_009364415.1 Spea multiplicata
AGATCCTGAGAAGGGGGGTTAGGGAGAGAGAGGGGAGATCCTGAGAAGGAGGGTTAGGGAGGAAGAGGGGAGATCGTGAGAAACACATATATATATATAACATGTATACTGCAGTGGCGGCAGTTCCATTGCTAACCTGCATGATTCTTATTAAGTGTCCCCAATAAACCGGTGTCATTCAGTAACACATACCATCAAATGGAAATTATTTATTTAAGCTGTCATGGGAACATAATGCTTAATTTATTGTATATGATAAATATAAAGGTAACAAAAAGTATAGGAAGTTTAACTCTTTGAATGTCACACACGAGGGCTGTATCCGTTACACTAAGAAACAACTGTTTCCTTTGTGTATTTGTTTCCTTTGTATGTGAAAAGCCATAAGGATTATTTTAAATTCCGGGGCGAGGATAAGAAAGGATGGTCCACGGATATGAGTTTTAGATAAAAGTGAAGACTGTGCTCCAGGCTAGCAGAGAAGCCCAAACCATCAAAAGAATGAAACATGATCGTTATGCTTCAATACAGAACAAGGCGTAAGGTAGAGTGATTGTCCTGCATGTAGCCCTTCCTTTATCCATCTAGCCATATCCCACCCGTCTCTAGCCATTCAATACGGGTGGCCTGAAGTGGGGAGAATATGATACAATAACAATACATATTTCACAATATTCAGTAGTAACAGAGACAGCTTGTTTACTTAAAAAAATGCTGATTAAATAAAGTACATAATATTTCATGTTTCTGAACTGGAACTTTTTTCCCCACCTTTGTTTGGATTTACTTATAACAATAAGAAGCCCTCTAACCAACTAATGCCGGTAAGATTTGTGCAAAAACGAGTTTCATACAAATGAACTAAAAGCCCAATTGACATAATGCACTGATTGAGGATCACCCAAGGTCCCAAGCAGTTTACCTGGAACATCAGAAGAACAGTTTTCTCTTCTAAGGAGGGTGAAGTATGCTGTCTGTAGGGTCATTATCATTTTGATGTATCTACTAATTTGATTAGTGGGAATGATTATGAGTAATAGAATTAAGTAACAACTCTAGTTCAAGTGAGTAGCCCTCGGGTACACCTCAGCTTTGATAATTTTTAACGTACTGCTTACTGATCAGGTGAAATGGTTAGATATTGATGGTAACAGAATAAATCATTAAAAGTAGAAACATTTATCATTAAAGATGGATCTCCTGTTATTTTCTCTATCAAATTAAAGGTAAGGTTGCAAAAATATATTTCTGTTTTATTTTATTATATTATATATTATATATATATATTATTATATTATATTTTGCATAATACAAAGTATTCATACAGCTGTGTATTAGTGATCTTATTTCAATCTAGATAAGCACCTTGACTTCTTATCATACTACCAGTGATAAACAATAGAAAGACTCAATCTAAATCACCAAGCTAGACTTTTTTCATGGGACATCCCTTTTAATTGTAAAATAAATTCTGAGTTGAAGAGTTTTGAATACACCTATTTAGCAAAACACAGAATATTTGTAATGTCTATAATTGTTCTTATTTTAATAGTTATATAAATATCAAGGATTGTACTACAGGATTGACCTTTTCTCCATTTGTATTTTTGTCGATCAGTCTAATTATTATGGAGTTATTTCATTTAAAGAATTGCCTCTGGGGAAGTTATATACAGTGGCAGAAAAGTAAATGAACCCTTTGAAATGTATTGGTTGTCTTGCAGTAATTGTTCCTAAAATGTGATCCGATCTATAAATAAGTCATATAGAAAAACACAATGTGCTTAAGCTAAAACCACACAAACAACCTTAATTTTTAATGTATTTATTGAACACCCCCATTAAACATTCACAGTGTCGGTGGCAAAAGTAAGTGAACCCTTGGATTTAATAACCGGTTAAACCTAATTTGGCATCAATAACCTCAAACAAGTGCTTCTGGTAGCTGTGGATCAGATCTGCACAACATCCAGGAGAATCTTAGACCATATTCCTATTATGTTTGGTGTGAGGCTCTCTTTAGTATTTCTGATGGGTTAAGGTCTGGGCTCCGACTGGGACGCTCCAAAATGGGGATTTTTTTTAAAAAAAAACATTGTGTAGTAGATTTACTTTGATGTTTAGGGTCATTGTCCTGTCATTGTCCTGTCATTGTCCTGTTGCATTACACAACTTCTATTGAGCTTCAGCTGGCAAACAGCCACCCTGACATTACCCTGTATGATAACTTGATAAACTTGGAAATTCATTGTCCCCTCAATGATGGCAAGCTGTCCAGCCCCTGAGGAAGCAAACCGGCCCCAAATCATGATGTTCTCTCCACCATACTTTACAGTTGGTATTATGTTTTAATGTGAGTATGCAGTGCCCTTTTTGCACCATACATAGTGCTGCATATTCTTCACAAACAATTCAATCTTAGTTTCATCAGTCCACAAAACGTTTTCCCAGTAGCGTTGTGGCGTGTCAAGGTGCTCTTTGGCAAACTTCAGGAGCACAGCAATGTTTTTTGGAGAGCAGTGGCTTCCTCTGTAGTGTCCTACCATGGTCTCCATGCCTGTTCAATTATGTTATGTGATGTTAACCAATTCCAATGATTCCTTCAAGTCTTTAGCTGTTACTCTAGACTTCTTTTTTTACCTTCTGAAGAATTCTGTATTGTGCCCTTGAGGTCATCTTGGCTGGGTGCCCACTTCTAGGGAGAACAGCCAAAGTACTAAATCGTCCCCATTTATAAACAATTCTTTTAACTGCTGACTGATTAATACGTCTTTGAGATTATTTTGCAACCCTTTTTTCAGCTTTATGCAAATCAACAATTCTTGATTGTAGGTCTTTTGAGATTAATTTTTGGCATGGTTCACATCAGCAGATGCTTCTTGTGAATAGTAAACTCAAAATGATTGAATGCAGCTTTCAATCATTGATTGGACTCCAGGTATGCTAATTCCTGACTCCAGTTAGCTTTTGTTGAAGTTATTAGCCAAGGCTTTCACATACTGTTTCCATACACTGTGAATGTTTGAATGATATTTGTTTGAAATATGTATACTTCACTAAAGTTGCATATTTAAATATTTAAATAATGTAATACCAAAAAATTGTGTGTATTTATAATATGTACAACATTTTTTTCATTTGGCACACATGCTGTGAATTATATGGACAACATGAGGTTAATACCGAACAGAACAAAGTACCAATAACGATGCTTTTGAAAATCAAGTGAGTCCAATTGTATCTCTACCAATTGAGTGAAAGGATAGGATTTAAATAATGTAAGGCGGATACAAGAGTCACAGACCAGAAAAAGCTATTGGAGCGAAACGCGTCGTGCGTATTGACGAGAACAGGAGGGGAAGAGGAGGGGAACCAGAAGTCCATACGAACTATATGCAATATGAGTGTAGCAAAGCTACCACAACACCAAGCGGAAGTTACAGGACGTTTTATACAACTTTTTAATGTAAACTACCATATTTTATGCAAGATTAAAGATGTATTTATACTTTTTAACCTCCTGGTATCCTCCTTCCGATTTTTTGGGAGAAAACTGGTTTCACGCACGCCGTCAGAAACACCTGAAAGTTGAATTGTAAAGAAACAAAATAAAAAGAGGCCAGGCATTAACCAGCAAAGTGTAAGAGTCTCTCCTATATATATTTTATTTATTGATTTGTTTTGTGTTTTTTTCCCCCACAACTTTATTTTTTGAGCGCTGTCACCAATTACCTTTGTTATTTCATTGTATATAATTATTTTCCTGTCAATATTCCCACCTGTTCTTAAACTGAGTAGACCGATTATCAACAATCAGCAATTTAGAGATAACTTTGTGCGGGATAAAGTTTTGCAGATCCTGAGAACAAGAAGCTAAGATTTTACATAAACACGTTTCAGATCCATACATGTTTTATATTTTAATTAGAGAAAAAAAATAAAAGGGTTAATAATTTAAAGGACGAAATAAAACTTTCATGTAATAATGATAACTCTGATTTTATTGTAAAATGTCCTTTTCATTTTTTTAACCCAATTAATGCTATAACTAATCTCTTAAGGAGGGAATAATAGGAATATTATTCTCCCCAAATAAATAACAATACTATATTATGTGCACTGGTGTACATGTTACACCAGTTCAGTAGATACCACTCTTTGGCCAGCAGAGGGCTCTCTTGTATTCATGGTCTCAAAACATTTTTTAAAGCAGGTGTGCCACTTTTCCTAAATCTTATTTTACATTTTTATACATGAAATATACATTAAAGTACACACTATATACCAAGAAACCCACTTAATATGTAGAACATGGGAAAGGATATTTTAGTAATCTTTGGGATTTGGAAATTATTCACTGCCTCATTGTACAGCCTTTGTAAGATGGGGCAGGGAGACTTCAGTGATAACTGAAGGGCAAGAAATAGATTAAAAAAAATGTTTGTCCTGTTAAATGCATCCGCAAATACACTGATTTGACAAAAAGATCTGACAATTGGTACTTTCAATAGATGAATTTATGTATGCCAAAAACTGGGATGGCAACATTTACGCACTACCTTGCGTTTGTCAGATTGTAATTTTGTGTCCACCTGTATTAATTTTTTAACTCATTAAAACTCCCTACTATTTAAGTGTTTATATAATATTTATTACAAGTGTGAAGCCATGATGATATCATTTTTATGTGGAAAGTCAGTTTTGAGTAAGACATGGGATATTAGTATGTAGTTTATGTGCTACATTGCTGTCATTTATAGAAATGCTCTGGGGGTAAGAAAAAGACCTGACACTTTAAAATCTCCTTGATACACACCACACAACAGTCCTACATAACCGGGATAGACAACTGCAGTGTGTGGCCATATACTCTAGTATTCAATAACCCGCAGGAATACTTGTTATGGTAAAGTCAGGGGCACAGCACACAACGGTCCACTTGGTATTTGCCTGGTGCGTTCAATGGCCCGTCCAGACCTTTTTATCTTTTATTATGATTTAATAAGTGGTTCCTGGAGAACTTTGGGAAGTGGCTGTCAAAATGGAGCAAGTTTTTTTTTTTTTAGTAAGCTATAACCTCAGGAAAAAACATAACCATTCCATTGCCCATGCACACAGCAGAGGTAGGGGTGCTGACATTGGCATGGCATTGAGCCACAAAATTGAGCCAGATATGTCTATACAGAATGTCACAAGAACATTATTAAGGAGCGGAATGGATTTACCAGATTTTGTATAGTTTTCACTTCTCCCTTTTTGCTCAGCTGGCCAAACTAGATGTTGGGTTGAACCCACACAGCCATCCAAGAATGCCAGCAAATGCCCCACTTATTGGGACTTGGTTGCAGCATTTGGGTGCACCGTGATAATGCTCTTACACGTACCCCAACGTAAGACTGATAAATGTCATATGCAGCGTGCTCATTTATGCCACGTTGGAAGTCATAGCCCTTTTCCAGTTTCCTTACAACAGAGCAATTCCTCTGTAAATCAGATAGTAATATCTTAAAACATAAGATCACATAAAAAGGTATTTTTATTTTAATAGGAAAAAAAGCACAGGTTAATGTTCTGTATCTAGATGTAAAAATGAATACTGGAGATAATCTGGGATGTGACGGTCATCCTCTAACTCCAATATCCTTTCCACATATTTATTTATACAAATGTAGCTTTAGCTACAGATTTTTACACATTTGTGCATGAAGAAGATTATGTCTGGAATGCAACAAGTAGAAAATTCACCAGTTATTTGCATATCAGCCCCAAACTGCCAGGAGTTTCACAAATAGTAAAATCTAAATGATTTGATCTGCTTGGATAAAGGGTGAGAAATTAGTAAATCTGCTGGGGTTTGGGTTTTACGTTTTTAACAAAGGAAAGGCATCGCTGAAATGCTAAAGGGGTAGTGTCAGCGAGGTTGGAGACACTGATGCAGGTAGGACACAAGGAGCGGACAGGTTCAAGGTCAAAGCCAAGCCAAGGTTGGAGGGCCAGAGGTAATGAAATACGATAAACAAGCCAGGGTCAGGAATCCAGAGGTCAAACAGGCCAAGGTGAAACACTGAAGACAAAAACCAGAACGCGCACTGAGGAGTAGCACTATGAAACATAAGCACGACCCTCAGAGGGCAAGGTCTGGATGTTCACTGAGCACTTTGTAAACGATGGGAAGTCACTAGGCACCGATTAGAGGTTTTGGCCCCAAAATAGGGAAAGTCTGATGTCACTTCTGGTTTGGTGAAATCCGGCGGCCATCTTGAGTCTGGCAAGACCACAACCTATAAATATAGGTGCCCGCAGTCTTACTAGGTCTTACCACCAGAGGGCGCACAGAAGTGGATGGAGGTCTTCCTCTCCTTCGTGCCGGTGGCTGCTGGCTGACAGAGGGGGGTTTCCCTCTCCTCCGTGGAGGCAGCTGCGGCTGGCTGAAAGAGGTGGTCTCCCTCTCATCGGTACCGGCAGTTGAGGCTGCTGGCTGACGGAAGGGGCTCCTCCTCTAATTCGTGGTGGCAGCCGAGACTGCTGGCTGACGGAGGGGGGGGGTCCCCCTCTCCTCCAATCTGCTGAAATATTGGAATTCCATAGCTATAAATTCCAGAAATAATTCAGGGAATTATTCTACCTGGGAAAACAAGAGATCCCAGAATGATGCTAATAGAGTGAAGTGGAAAGGGATACGTTTAGAAGACAGCCTAAAGAAGGTACACCTGCCATTAATATTAAAACAGCAGCATAATATCGATACAGACCTGATACAGCTGCATCCTTATACAACAAATTATTATTTATACATCGCACGGCATTATACATTAAACGGTACGGAGTAAACTGGACAGAGTAGGCTACCTAGGGACCTCCATATTCTGGAAGTGTGGCCTCTTGAAGGGTCAGGGCTAGCCACAGACATCATTTAGTGGGTCAATGCTTTAGAGCCTACAGCACCCACAACCATCTGTCTTCAATTATACATATTCAACTAATACATTAAACATATATTTCAGTTGAAATTATGCATTGTTTCATACTGATATATTTATCCGTTTTAGGCATGACTGAAAATCTTTTTTTTAACCCCTCAAACACTGATCTATTTAAATTTTCTGCCTGTTTGATATTGTTTGTAATAGTCTGCAATGTATTTGAGAACTTTGCTTATTTTAGAATACAGTAGAAATAAATAATATTGCATTGTAATTTATGCTACATCTCCCTCTAGTGCTCAGACAACATAGTGGCATGTTCAAAACTATACACACTCTTCAATGTGTGGCCACCGAACATAAACCATGGCTAGCACTTTTGTAAGCACTACTCTAGCAAGTACACTTCCCTGTTAGAGGCTCAATCATGATATTTTCTTCTCTTAATATAATTATATATAATGTAAATTCATAATTAATATATTTAAAAAATAGGGAATGTATTTTTTTAAATGGCACGTGTAGGCTCTTTGGGGGCAGACATTTATCAGTATGAAAAGGGTTACAAAACAATTTCCCTTATCTTAAAATACAATAGTGAACCATCCCAGGAGGAGCTGGCTTACCAAAATTCCTCCAAGAGCACATCACCAACATATCTAAGAGGTCACAAAAGCAAGACTTGCGTCAGTGTTCACAATTCAACAATATGAAAGAGAATATGAAAAATGGCATCCACAGGAGAGAGCAAAAACTACTGTTGACCAAGAAGAACCCAAAGGCGTGTCTCACATTTGCCAAAAAAGCATCTTGATGACCCCTCAAGACTTTTGTTATAATAATTTGTAGATTGGTGATAAACATGGATCCCATTATATCTGGAGTGAAGCTAAGACAACATTAAAAAAAAAAGAACATCATACTAACATTCAAACACGGTGGTGGTAGTATGATGATCTGGGGCTATTCTTCTGCTTTAGGACCTGGGTGATTTGCCATAATGGAACCATGAATTCTGCTCTCTACCAGAAAATCCTGAAGAAGAATGAAGAAAACGCAATGTGTGACCTAAAAGCTCACGCACAGTTGGATTATGCAACAGGACAATGATCCAAAGCACGCAAGCAAGTCCACCTCTGAATCCCTTAAAAGAAACAAAATGAAGGTTTTGGAGTGGCCTAGGCAAGGTCTCGACTTGAATCTGATTGAAATGATAGCATGACCTTTAAAAAGCAGTTCATGGTCCAAAACCCCTCAATGTGGCTAAATTAAAAAAACCCTCTACACTGATGTAAAAGACTCATTACCAGTTACCCGAAACATTCAATTGTAGCTGCTGCCGCCCAGGGCAGGCCTTTGGGGTGTTCGAGCTGTGCGGCACCATGCGTCCGTCCCATCACCAAGGCCAAGGCTGCGCTGAGGCGGGTGCGTGGGGCGCAGAGGCGGCAGGGAGCGGAAGAGTGAGAGGGGAGCCGAGTGGTCGCACTTGAAAAAAATGTCAGCAACCGCTTAGCCCCCTATGTTTCCTCTGCTTCCTACTGTCGCCCTGACTGTGGAGGTGGGAGCGTGAGGCCTCAGTCCTGCCCAACACATTTTTGGATTTAAGTCCACTTTAGGTTAGTAACCTAGTTGGCCAGTATTATCGGTCAGCTGCACCCCAATGTGCTGTGCGTATTGGTTAGTAGACATGTGCATGGCAAGCAAGATCACTTTGGACAAACTTGTTGTTTAGTTCATTTTCAGGCAACAAATTTTGTTTCCTGGGCAGGGGGCCCTTTTTTTTTTTTTATTCGGAACAACATTTGGGGGGCCTGACGCAGCTGCTTCCCCTGGGTGGTAAAAGAGAGATTGCTGGCACAGTGCGCAAGGAACACACAGGTAAGCTGCGGGACTTTGCGGACGTGCTCAAGTGCTGTAGTTCTTGCTGGCTCAAGGGGCAGCTGCTATATACCCCCAGGGCAGCTGCCACTTTGCCTTTATTACAGATGGCTCTGACTATGTGCACCGCTATTACATAATGATTAGATAGTAAAACAATTACTGTCGCCAGTGCTTACAATCTCTAATGAAAGAATAAACAGAAACAGAAGTAAACAGAATGTAGAACAAGGGTGAAAAATGACATTTATATGCTGATAAGGGAATGCTTTGTACCGGATTGGGGATTACTAAAGCTAGCGACTGCCAAAAGACGCACCTCCAGCTGGCAGCCGCATAATCCAGGATCCAACCTGCTGCTGGGGCGGCATTAAGGGTAAGAGTGCAGCTCTATCGGCCAATAAGCCCTTCAAACATTTACTCCTTTTCTAGATGGCCGGTCCTGGCCGGTTTTGTTGTAACAGACATTGAGAGACCAAATACATTCACTTCAACTTCAACGAATCCCAGGGAAGCCATGACCCGGGTTTTATAATGCGATCAGCTCGAGAAGCTGCTTTGTAATGTAAACAGGAATAGAAGAAGAAAATCCAAAGCCTTTTCACCTCGGCTAACGCACCTCTCTTAATCTGGCATGGCTGGGTTTATTTGGTTTGTGTGCTAGCAGTACATGTGTTGTATTTTAATTGTCTCGGCGACCTATTTATACAAAACTGTGCAAAAAAAACTTTCTCTGCTATCTTTTATCAACAATGTGTCAGTGTACGGCCAGCCCAAGACAATGTGCTACCCGAAGACAAAATCCTGTCCCTCACCAATACAATCATGTCCACCAAAACCATGTCCACTTATGTTATATCATAGATAATAAATTAATAAATTCTCACACTCTCTCACGCTGTCATTCGTGCTCTCACACTCTTACTCACGCTTTCTCATGCTCTCACTCACGTCTTCCTACCTTTTCCACCGAAAGCTTCCGTTTTCCTGTCTCCTTTCCCGCAGCTCAGTTTCTTCTCTTGCCCCTTTTTGAACTTTTGTCTTCCATTTTTCTCTCAGATCCCTCCTGGATCCTATATTTGGCACCCCCCAGTAACGCACATATACACTGACACACATTTACACACTTCAACACACATAAACCCTCTCACACACACATGCACATCCATGCTCACACACAAATCCTGGAACTCACGCATTACATACACGCTCATACACACACGTATCCATGTTCACACACTTACACACCCATGCCCATGATTAGAGGAAAAAAAAGGTTAATTGTAAGGAATGTTAAAGTTTGGATTGTACTGACTCCTGATGTGTGCAAGTAAAATGTATTAATTGGGAAAAATGGTAACTTTTTTAAGTTTTTAATGGATAGTGGCATTAAGGCTTTTCTCCTTTCTGGATAAAAATAACCATGCCTTTCAATCTTTAAGGGGTATGCTGGAAATGTTAAGCTTCACTTGGATTTATGCTCTCATGCCAGAGGAGATCACAATGGGGATTTTAACGAAACAGACAAAATACTCCCACTCCCCATTAGAATAACCCTGTAGAGATTAAGATTTAGTAGTTCTAATGATGGATTAATTACCATGACTACAGTAGGTGAAATTCTAATCTCAGTTTATTTTTGTCCATCTTTATGACTAGCAAAACATAAAACCAGTAGTTAAAATTCACAATTGTGGGTTCCCTGAACACAATATCAATAAATAAGAAAACATTACAAATACAATCTTAGAGAGAAAGTACAAAAACCTCCACATGCAGAGTGACAGCCAGCCATTGACCTGGTTCCGCATACTGCAGCCGCCATACTTCCTTCACTGATCACAAACTACCCATCACCTGGACATCATGTTTATGTCGAAATCAGGAATAATTGCACCACACGTGTAGTGTAGCATGAATTCGTTGGCCAATATGTAAGGAAATACTAGCATTTCAACATTAGTCCCTTGTGAACCGCAGGAGCAAGAATTATGTAATTGTACGCTATGCAGTCTGGATTATGTCCACCCTTTAAATACAATAGTGGAAATGAAGGAGTGCCCTTAAGGCTGGGTATAATAATTGAAACAAGTTACACCTGTCCATTCTGTCTGTTTTCCACTAGGTGGTGACTATTTCCTAAAGGAGACATGGAAACCATTTATATTCTAAAGACTTGTAGACATAGCTTATTTCTTGCTGAAACTGGTTGTTCCATCAAATACTTCTTAAAATGCGGTTCTGGATTGTGATTACCGTATTTCCCCATGTATAAGACGATCCCGTGTATAAGACGTACATACATATTACATAAAGTTATTGTACTGGCTGCCTGGGCATGATATGAGTGTGATTGATGTTAGCTGCTAGCAATTGTTAGCAACCACACTTCTATCATGCTCCGGCAGCCAGTACATGCACATCACTTTCAGCCTCCTTGTGCCCCCTACACACCATCCATGCTATCACACACACACACACATTCATTCATTTACTCCCCCACCCTTACCTGAACGGCAGATCTTCTGGTGCAGCTCGCGGACTTCCGTGGGGGCCGCTGTTTCCCTCTGTTTCACTTGACTCCACTGGGTTCCTGTGTCGCCTCAACGGAACAAGAGACGCTACTGAGCAACACAGAGGTAAGCAGCAGGTGACCTGCAGATGATTATTTCCGGTAATAAAAAATCTACCACCACTGTATAAGACGCACCCAGTTATTAGACCCCACATTTTTCTAAAAAACATGGGGAAATCCGGTAACTCAGATGCCCAAGTGTCAAGTGTCTTACTGGTGGTTATATCCCACCAATGGCAAATGGTCAGTGTGCCCCAATTGTTTTTGTCTATCCCCACCTCACTCCCGTTTTAACCTTTCTTATCACAGAATTTATATATGGTTATGTGCCCTGCTCCATCTGGGGTTACAGTTAGACAGTACACTAAATTCTTCCCAAAACATCTCTTCCTTCTCTCCTTATCTCTCCTCTGTCACATTCAGCCTAAAAGAGGAAACACTGATGCAGGGTATGATGCTGCGTCCCCACAAGACAATGGCCGTAGCTCTCAGAAGAGTTCTTTGCCCTCCAACTGGTCTCCCCTTGGGTTGAGCCTTTTGGGTGATCCTCCAAGAGCGGAACACAAGCAGCATAGTCAGGACAATCCATTGTCAGAAGTCCAGGATAAATGATATGTCAGAGCCAAGGTCAGGAAGCCGGCATTTAGGGTAACGAAGATATCAGAGCCAAGGTCAGGGAGCCAGAAACAGGATAGTCAGGCTGGGTCAAGCCAGGAACAAATAGTAATAATGCACTAGGACAGGGTACATAATGACAAGCATAGGTAAGACCATCAGAGGGTAAAGTATCGTGAGTTTTTGAGGGTTCTTTAGGGCAGACAAGGCACCAAATCCAAATGTCATAATTGCCATCTTGTGTGTGGTGCGGCAGCATGCGCAGTGTGCAGGAGAGGAACAGCAGCCGTCCAGCAGAGAAGGCAAATGTAGTGTCCGCTCTACCACGTTGCCGTCTGGGGTGCCCAATTTCCTGCGTCCCACACCGTGCAACAGTCCTTCTCATCTCATTATCTCTCCATCTCACGTATTTCTCTATCTCTCCCATTCTTTATCTCTGTATCTCTCCCCATTGTCCTCATCTCTTCTCCTTATGCCAAGCCTTCCTCCCTCTCTCTCCTCCTATTCATTATACATAGTAGCACGTAGTACACAAGGTTTTCTCGCTTAAGGATTTCTGCTTGGATCAAGAAATCCTGTATGTCTCCCGAAGTTGTAGTGACTTCAGGGGACAAAACGTTCCAGGCCCTGAAATCATTTAGTGGAAAAGTTATTTATTGTTATAATATTTATTTCAAGGATTAGTCGTCTCAGTTGGGCACATGGTGCAGGATCCTTTGTAGGCCCCCGTCTGCACTCCCCTGCTTAGCCACATGACTGGACTCGGCTTATGGGTCAGTACAGATTAGGTTTGGCTTCCCCCATTGATCACATTTGCCATGTTGGGTGCCAGCGGGCCGTCACTGGGTGCTGCACCCATGGAAAGTCTTCCCACCTCCGCTGGTCTGGACATACGCCCAGTTATCAGGACTGTCTGACAAATTCTGGGCTGTCTGCAGTTATGAGAAAGACCCCATCTCCGCCGGTGTCATTATTTCTTGTTTTATATATATATATAGCTCCCTCATAGTCCACAGCGATGTACAACGGGTAAACAAGCAGTTCGTCACATAACAATCCGAGCAGAAACAAGAGCTAAGTACAGCCTTGCTCACGGAGCTTACAATCTAGAAGTATTGGTATTTTTTTTTAGAGGAGTCTTTAGTCGAAGTTGCTAACTTTCATTAAAAAAACGTGAAGTTATCTTTCGGGACCTCAGAGGTCTCTTCTTCAATTGGAAAGCATCTTATTTTTTAAAGCACCGTATCTATACCTGAAACTATCACAACATCACAACATCACAACATCACAACATCACAACATCACAACATCAGAACGCATGTTATTTCGTGAAAAGGGCTGAATCTGCACCGCACGCGATCGCGGAATGCTTCGAGCTGCGTCTCCCCCAGGTGATCGGGAAGCTTCACGCGTGCATTGTTCGCGGGGGAGACCTGTGACCTGTCTGATGGGGAGGGGGGAGTGGCGCTCGCACGGTGAGGGGGTGGAGTGCACACGGAGGGAGGAGGAGGAGGAGTGGAGGAGCAGACACACTCAGCGACGAAGCTCCTCCCCACCAGGAACAAGCGGCGGCACCTGCAGCACCGGCTGAGGGTCCCCGGCAGGGAGGGCGTACAGCACCGAGCACCCTGTCTGCAGGTCTGTGAGGGCAACGCCTGGGGAGGCCCCCCCCCCAATGGAGCCGGCGACCTGTGTGGGTGGTCTGGGGTCGGGCAGCATCCCCTCTAGGTGTTTCTTTAAGGAAGTCTGAATTGGGTTATATTGGGTATTGCCGTTTGGGGGGCTGGCTGCTCAATCTCCCGGCCATATATTCAGTTTGGGGGGGGGGGCACGTGTTGTGGAGGTCCAAGAGTTTCTTGATGAGCAGGTGTATCGAGGGGAGGGGGGGGGAAGCGTGTTGCAACTTTTTTTTTTAATGTTAATGGGGGAAAGGTGCTGCAAGGCCCAGAAATATCACAGCTTGTGTCAGGCTGGCCGAGAGTCATGAGAATTCCATTCCAACCGCCCCATTCTGTGTACAGCTCATTCATTGTGCCCGGTGATGCTGATCCGCGGGAGAGCGGGCGGTTTGGACTTGAGGTGCTGGATTTGGCCCCTGTAGTCATGGGGGCAGGTTTTTTATTATTACCCCAGCATGGTATATAGGGGTTTCCACGACTTTGTTCCAAGCGCCCGCTCCCTCAAACTCCACAGAAATATTACCGGGGAGGAATCTCTGGGATTATTGATACGCTGCGAGCTGGCAGGCCCGTCATCTCCGTCTGCACCGGCTTCGCTGTCACTGCCGACTTATATTGCCTTAGAAAAACTTTTTAACACTGCCATGGAGTATGCGGGCGCTATATAAATGTAATCTATATACTGTATGTATATTCAGCGTTCCTTAACCCTTTAGAGAATAATTTGTAATAGTTTTTGTGTTAAATGGACACCGGTTTCATCGCTTTTCTTTTTCCTCCCCTCCGCGTAGGTTTCTAACAGGTCAAGAAGTCATGGTGTAGAATGGCTCGGAAGGACTGCAGCCCTGCTGTGACCCTTTTCCTGTAACGGCTCTCCAGTTCTGCGGGCGATGTCACAGCATGAGTTCCACAGCAACGGAGGTCAGCATTACCAAGGTAAACGCGGCCCCCTAAACCCCCGGCTCACGCCGCTGCTAGAAAGTCTGTGGGTCTGTTTAACCCCTCGCGGTCAGGAAGGTGTGTTTGAAGAGATCTGTCATGCGCTTGTTTAGCTCGTGGTAAGATGAAGCGCTGGATATCTCTGCCAGGCTCATCTGTCTTCAGGTTACGCTCATCATATTAAAAATTTAAATATTGGTATATGACCCTCCCCCACCTCCTAATAGATTGTAAGCTCACAAGAGCAGGGCCCTGTTCTCCATCTGTCCCAGTATGTGTAACGTTGTCTACTCTAATGTTTTTGTTTTTTCATTCTTCCCTTTCGCTTGACTTTACTTTATTATGAAGGTCGAATCCATTTGAACTTCGGCTGCACGGAGAGCTTGGCAGGCCCTGCATCATGTATAGTTAAATTAGTGAAATCTCCTTGCCCATTAAATTACGCATTATACAGGGCCAGCTTAGCCCTTATTGCTTAAGCAGCTTGCTGGTGTTGGGCAAGGAAATGAGTTGAAACCACAAATTCTCCTTCCGGTTCTCCCCTCTGTGGGTTTTTAAACTGCATTCACCAGCAGCTGTTTATTGGTTTTGTGATCGGGTTCTGTGATAAGCGCTGGAGGAACGGGCAGAGTTATATAACTAATTACAGGCCGATTCGTGACATTCGATTATTATTATTTTATTTATCTTTTATTTCTATGGCACCAACGGTTTACGCAGCGATTAATACATTATATATATTCAAGGGGTCTGACAAGACGAGAATTGACAGACTGAGACAAACCGATACATTAGGTGGAGAGGCTCGGCTCGCAAGCTTACAATCTTGGGATCTAACGTTCTGCGTCCGCGTTTCATACTCGGCTATTGACTAGTCTATTAAAATTAATCAACCACTCAAAAGAGTGGATGATGAGTGTTTATCTTTCTAGTGAGTATCTGTTGCTACATTATATGGGTGCCATTCAATGCGCTTTAAATTTGCATTATTTCACCTCAATTAGTAGCTGTATTTATTTTGTGATCTTTTTGCTGTCATTTTGATGCTTTAATTACCTATTTTATAGTGATTTTTTGCGTTTCAGTGATCCGGCAGGCTCGAGCCCCGTTGTAATTATTCATTTCTAGTCGTTTGAGGTCAGGTGGATTTGAGATGTTTTATAAAAGCTCCTCTTGTTTAGGATTTGGGTTTAATTTTTCTTTTTTCCCGCCTGCTGTAAAATCTCCGTCACGCAGGCGGCCTGACATGGAAAGCGTCCAAACTCAAAGAACGTTTAGAAGATTGTACTCCAGACACTTGGATGGCGTGCCCCGCCGGCACCCGGCTGCTTTCTTTTCTCGGACTCCTTCGCGTGTGAACGTGAGACGGCCGGGCAGTAGCGGGCATGCAAGGGTTATTTTATGCTCGGCGTTGAATAATTTGTTCCTTCCGGCTGTTTATAGCCTTGCAAACAACGCCAACAACACACATGGCGAATGTTTTGGACGCAGATCAATGATTGTTGTCACCGTAAGGTACGCCTGACGTCGCCTTCTCAGAAACATTTTATCGGCAAACAGAGCGATTGCGTTTGTTTCCAACAGGGCTGTTCAATACTAGGCGAAAACATGAACTCGTCGAGTTGATCGGCCCCATAAATTAAGTTCCCCTCGGAAACTGTGTGACCGTTAGGCTTCTCCGGCAGACATTCGATACGCGGAGGCTGAGGCTCCCATCCATAGAGTTCTGCATGAAACAAACTGTGTTTGTATTCCAAGTGCATTGCAGTTTATTAACCTGCGCTTCTTACCTTCTGAAGTCTATCCAGTCCTGGTGTAGAGGTTTCCTTTATACTGATTATTAAGATATTGTGGGAGGATGGGGCGGAATAAGCTCGGCACTATTAAAGGTTGAGTTTGGAGGGCGGACTGTTTAGAAAACCCTTCTATATAGGAAAGACATTACTAATTCTCATTATTTATTTTTCTTCTTAGTCTCCTCTTGGTCTAATGTGAATAATTCTTCATCGCCAAATATCAAAAACAACATCGGCTTTATCGAGGTCCATGACATCAGAGTCCAGAATGACGTCAACAGCCTTGGAAAATTCAGCTTAAAAACGTCTGAGCCAGAGCTACGCCTGCAGAATTTCCGGCCGATCGGCGAGGATGACGAAGCCACCCCAGTTGACGTTGGCATCCCGACTCTGGAAATCAGTGACCCGGAACCCGTCCATTGCAGCAATCACGGCGTGAAGGCAAACTGCGCCGGTTCTGGGGATGAAAGGGTTTCGGGAAGCGCCAGGAACCCCCCGCTTCTGTCTGTCCGGAGCGCGGACCACGATTACGTCGCTTGGAAGTCGTCTACTCTCCCGAGGTCCGGGTACGACGCCGCCAAGCTGTACAGCCCCACGTCTCTGAACAGGAGCGACGACGTTTCCGACTGCAGCATCTCCAGCCTCAGCACCGAGTTCTCCACCACGTTATCCGTTAGCAACGAGGATATTGTGGATTTTCTGGTTACGAGCAACTCGAGCGCCATCGTGACCTTGGAGAACGACGAGACGCACTTCTCAGAGGTGACGCTAAATTCCACCAGGGACAGCACCGATTCCAACCAACGGGGCTTAATTCACGAAGGAGACGTGGATAATAAAACGAAAATATTGGGGCCGCTTAGTAACTTCTTTAACAGGTAACATCACAGTTTAATTTCTTTTTTCTCCATGTCATTTCTGGGTCATATATGTGCGTGTTCAGTCGTTGATGGTACGGTTTACTGGTAAGCTTATAAGTGATGATTTACATACGCCCCGTACACCCCACGTTGTTATGCACATAGAGAACTGTATACAGGGTGTATTGTAAAGCTTCAGGAGAACGCCTACCAATGAAAAAAATTATCCTTGTACTAAAATATCTCCCGCTGCATCATTTTTCTCAATAAAATGAGTATTGAGACATTTAGTAAAACGCTAGAGGCTGCTACCCGCTCGGAAATGGTTTTAGTGTGAGTAGAGTTTTAACAATCTTGAACACTTTTTGGGGTGTGATCAGGACTTTTAGTTGTTCAGACGAGCTTCTCCATTACAGTGTTTCTTGGTGGCCTGGGTTTTGGGTCCCAGGCGATGAGCGGCCCTGCTGAGTTTAGTCATTGAGTTTGTCTCAAAGTGCTAGTTCTTTGGTTATCATCCAGGAACGATGACATCTCTGGTCTACGATATATAATATCCACATATACGCTACATATGATATATATTTCCTTGTATACAGTTGTGTTCCCTTCATGGAAGGATTTAGAACACACAGACGCACACACCGGATAGATCTGCGTGGCCCCCTGTTCCCCTGCTCGATGAAATACGCTCTGTGTCCAGCCCCCTTTCTGCCCCCTGCGCATGCATGAAAAGCATTCTTGTTTGATTTTAATGGGGATAGAGCTTTGCTTTCACTGCCAAAAAAATGGCATTAAAATAGGACATAGAAGTGGTAGTGCGCTGCAGCACTGGAGCTGCATCTTCTCCTTTAATGTAAAGAATGCCTGTTTAAGGTGAATGTATTGTGTGGTGGGCTGCCTGCCACTCATTCACAGATATAGAACCATAATGAGCCGAGAAACGTTCTTATCTTTAGTGAACTCGTACCGGATGATTTGTGTCGCTATCCGTGCGTTTGTTACGTCAGTTCCAGTTCTATTGACCTTTCATTAACAGAAATCGCTGCATGGAGGAGGTCTCTTTAGTCTTCCCATTGATTTAATAAAAACATGTTTCTGCCACTAACCGGCTGCTCAATCAGTAACAACAAATGTCAGATTATGGAACAAAAAGTTTTTTGCTGTGTGATTTAAGTGCTTTATTCTTGTTTGGGTGACGCGTATACACTAAATATATATATAATATATATAGTATATATAATATATATATATATAATTAGTTTTTTACATAAGTTTGTGCTATAATATATATATAGTATTATATAGTATTTTTTAGTATAATATATATAGTTAGATTTGTTTGTGTATGTATATATATAATTATATTATATAGTATTTTTTATATAAGTTTGTGTATGTATATATATATATATAAGTGGTTTGATGTGTGTTCTTCTGTAATAGGGGGAGTCAGATAGTGGGATCTGCCTCGTTCTCTCTTCCTATCGCTCTATTCCTAGGTTTGTGGAGAAACGGTTTTAATGCTTTCGTTCCTTTTTGTCACCGGATGTGTCTTTTATGTTTTAATACGAGATCGTTTCATCCTCCCGATTCATCGCTTCCCCTTTTCAGATCTTTGAACGCGTGTAATGACCGCAAACACGTCTCATACATACATGTGCTCTTCCAGTTATACAGAGATACATTAACCCCGGGAAGTGTGGTTTAGTCCTGTAAAGAACATGCACCACTCTTATTACTCCTCAAAGACAGGTCAGGACTGCGACGGGTGTTATTAACCCTCGGTTACCTGTGTGTAGCGTAACTCCTTCAATATCACTCAGGAGAACCTCCAAAGGATAGAAGAAAACACAGAGCAAAATAAAGGGCCAAAAATCTTACACCCTATTCTATAATATATATATATATAATGTGTGTGTATTTATAGATATATAGAGATGGATACTCGCTAAGCTGCAGGGCCGTTACGATTAACTGGCTGCGTTAATATATGGAAAGTTGTTTTATTCCAGCAGCATGTGGTGTTTTCCGTTGTAGTTTAATCCCGCAGGACCTGTTAATGATTTATTGCCGGCACCCGATCTGCCTCATTGTATCTGGTGACTGGCGGTGTGTGTTACGGAGCGGCAGTGGATCCATGTTTAAGGTGATCCGTTGTGACTGGCGGTGTGTGTTACGG
>VKOC01029303.1:0-12105 GCA_009364415.1 Spea multiplicata
TCACACTCGCATCGATCCAACCCCCCCCCCCGTGATCTCAAACACTTCAGGGTATATATACTTGTTACCCCGAGTCATTCTTTGGCTTTGATTTCTTCCTATATCATAAGAACTTTAAGACCGCGACGCATGTGAGGGCAAACATGAAGTACGGACGGGCGTCTGAAATTATCGGATTGCTGCTACTCGCAGATGGTAAGAACCTAAATAAATCTATTTACCTTTTATCTATTTATTTAACTTTTATCTATTTATTTAACTTTTATTTATTGTTTTTATTTTTCTCTATTTGCTTACCTTTTATCTTTTTTATCCTTTTTCTCTGCTTACCTTTTTATTTATTATCCTTTCTTTTTCTCTGCTTACCTTTTAATCTTTTTATCATTTTTCTTTTTCTCTATCTGTCTATTTATCCATCTATCTACCTTTTATCAATCTACTTAACTTTGTTCTTTCTTTATTTTTCTCTATCTATCTATTTATCTATATCTATCTATCTATCTATCTATCTATCTATCTATCTATCTATCTATATCTATCTATCTATCTACCTATCTATCTATCTATCTATCTATCTGTCTATATTACATCCTTATGCAACATGTAGATACTCGGTATAAGCATACACTGCAGCAAATTCATGTCATACGATATTATTTTACCAAGAATAGCTATTTATTACGTGTTTAATGATACTCCGTAACACTATGTTGTGCAGCATGTTATGCATTTTCTATTTCATTATATGAAACGAGAACGAGAAGTGAGGCTGTTTCTTTATCCCGTTGGTTTATTTTTTGCTTCTGGGTTTTTATGGTTTTTGGTGAATGGATTTTATTTGTGAAAAGAACAAAATATTGAGTTTTTTTTCTAAAACGTCCAACAAAACCCCCCTTTTTTTTTAACCTTACCCGGGAAAGCCCCCGTATTAAGAATTTTAACAAAAGATCATTCCATTGGTTAGATCAACTGATTTTTTTTCATTAGATCTACTCTAATTTTTTTCCAGGGGGGGGGGCTAACCCGTTACCAGCCCCCCTCCACAAAAATTTGGAGAAAATGTTATTGGTTATGATAGCACAGTGGTAGATCAGGTTTGACCAGCCCAAATTTTTAATTCCTGAGATCTTGCATTTTTAATGAGGCGGGGTTGCCCCCCTCCCCCCCAAATTGAAATTTTGTGAGGGGGTGGCGGCGAGTTATCCCCCCTTCAACTGAAATCTGCACAAAATTTGATGGATTTTGATAATCATTAGATCAGATCAACTTTTTTGTTAGACGTATCTCGCAACAGGCGGTAGTCACAATCTGAATTTTTTTTGGGGGGGGGTGCCGGGTTAGCCCCCTTCAACTGAAAGGAATTTTAAAAGAAGATACAATCTAGAGCAGGGGCGTCCAACCTGCGGCCCTTCATCTCCCATAATGCTCTTTCAGCTAAGGGGCTGGCTGAGGATTATGGGAGATGTAGTCCTGCAGCAGCTGGGGGGCCACAGGTTGGACGCCCCTGATCTAGAGGTTACATTTAATGCTAGCCTGTATATTGGTTTCAGGCCACGCTGGCTCACCCTTCTATAGAAACACCGAGTATAAACACCTATTATTAATATTACATTGGAAAGGGAAGGGCTGAATTCCCCAAATCTGTTAGTTTGGTCGCCGACCTGGAAACAGATCTTAAAACTCAGCTTTTCACCTCTAAATGCAGTATTGTTATTATGTGTAGATACTCAGTATTACTTTATAAGGGAGAGCCGGCATCACATGTCCAGTTATAGGGTTCTGCCTGGCACCGACCACTTCCTAAGCGTTATGATGTCATCTTTCAGGAAAAACAGTAGAATTTTGGAAATGTAGCCTGTTCTTTGTTGCACGTATATGAGCTCGCGAGTTAGGGGAAAAATCTCACTCGCCATCACACGCATATTCACTTTTTCTTTTTTTTAAAAAGAAAGAAAATGGGGAATTTAACCCTTTTCTACCCCAGAAGCAAATTGTAAATCTGTCCCTTTATATGGACTTGGGTGGCATTTTGCCCTCATCACCAGCATAAAAACTATGATGCTCATTACCACTATACAGAGCAACATGTTTTCTACCAGTGTATAGAAACGCAATACATTTATGTAGCATGTTCTCGAGGGTAGTTCAGGCAGATCATATGTGTAACTATGTAAAAGATACATGAAACATACGGTAATCATTGTCTCTGTTCTAGATTCACGTGTCCGAGGACAGGTCATACCCCCAATACTGGGCACAATTGCAAACATTCTAATTCCAGCCACTACGGACGATCCAAACTACCGTTGGACAATGGATACAAACACGGAAATGTATTTCACCGCTGATGCTAGTAGCCACCCGGCAATAGACATCACTACAGAGACCTCTGCCGTAACTATGACGTCTAACCGACCAACTGCAACTGGCCGGTCATCGACAACAGGAACTGGTGCTACTAGCCCTGTGGACTCGACCACCAGCCGGTTAATCCTCAGCAGCGGCAGCCCCGTGATGGAGACCAGTAGCCAGTTAGTATCCAGCAGTAAAATGGAGCTCTCAACTGGGCCTACCAGCCAATCAGTGCACAGCAGTACTAATAACACTGTGACTCTCCCCAGCACTGAGACCAGTAGCCAAATAGAAATCACCAGTGACAAAGAGGCTACTTCCAGTACGGTGGAAAGCAGCCAACCATTACACACCAGCAGTAGTCCTGTGACCCTTCCCAGCACTGAGACCACTACTAAAATTGAAACTACCAGTGAAACAGTGGCCACTGGGACTAATGGACCAACCAGCCAACCACAACACAACTACAGTAGCCAAGTGACACTTCCTAGCACTGGGACCAGTAGTCAAGAGGAAACAACTAGCACTGTAAACATTTCCACTAATGGGCCAACTAGCCAACCAGAAAACCACAGCAGCAGCCATGTGACTCTTCCCAGTACCAAGACAAGTATGCAATCAGAATCCACCAGTAACACAGGGTCCTTGTCCACCAATGAACCAACCAGTCTTCCCAGCATTGGAACCAGTAGCCAAACAGAATTCATTAGTAACACAGTTACATTTTCAAGTACTGCGACAACCAGCAAGACAATTCACAGTAGCCCTGTGACTTTTCCCAGTAGTCAAGAGGAAACAAGTAGCATAGAGACCTCCGTCCCCATGGAGCCAACCACCACCAGCAGAAGAACAGAACCCACCAGTAACACAGAATCCTCTTCCAGTACTGGGCCAACCAGCCAATCAGTAAATCACAACAGTACCCCTGTTAGTCGCACTGAAACCGATAGCCAAACAATATTAACCATCAACACATTGACTTCTTCGAGTACGCAGCCAACCGGTCCACCAGAAAACCACAGTACTACCCCTGTGACTCCTCCAAGGACTGAGACCAGCAGCCAACAAGAATCCTTAAGTAACACATTGACCTCTTCCATCACTTGGTCAGCCAGCCAATCAGTACAAGACAGCAGTAGCCCTGTTACTATTCCTGGGATTGACACTAGTAGCCAACAAGATTCTGCCATTGGCACACTATCCTCTTTCACTTCTTCCACTGAACCTACCAGCCAGCCAATACAAAACAGCAGTAGTCTGGTGACTCTTCCTAGCACTAAGACCAGTAGTCAAATGGAAACCACTAATGATGCAGTGATCACTCACACTACTGGATCAACCAGCCAACCACAACACAACAGCAGTAGTCCTGTGATGCTGCCCAGCACTAAGGCAACTAGTAAAATGGAAACCACCAGTGACACAGTGACCTCTGTAATTACTAAACCAACTAGTCTTCCCAGCTCTGAAAACAGTAGCCAAATAGAAACTACCAGCAAAAAAATGACCTCTGGAACTACTGGACCAATCAGCCAACCAGAACACAACAACAGCAGCCCTGTCACACTTCCCAGTACTGGGACCAGTAGCCAAGACGAAACAACAACTAGCACTGTAAACATTTCCACTAATGGGCCAACTAGCCAGCCAGAAAACTACAGCAGCAGCCATGTGACTCTTCCCAGTACCGAGACGAGCTTCCAATCAGAATCTACCAGTAACACAGGGTCCTCATCCACTAATGAACCAACCAGTCAGCCAATAAACAACAGTAGCCTTGTGACACTTCCCAGCATTGGAACCAGTAGCCAAACAGAATTCATTAGTAACACAGTGACATTTTCAAGTACTGAGACAACCAGCAAGACAATACACAGTAGCCCTGTGACTCTTCCCAATAGTCAAGAGGAAACACGTAGCATAGAGACCTCTGTCCCCATGGAGTCAACCACCACCAGCAGTACAACGAAACCTGCCAGTAACACAGTAACCGCTTCCAATACTGGGCTAACCAGCCAATCAGTCAATGACAACAGTACCCCTGTCACTCTTCACAACACTGAAACCAATAGTCAAACAATATTAACCAGTAACACAGTGTCTTCTTTGAGTATGCAGTCAACCGGTCCACCAGAAAACCAAAGTACTAGCCCTGTGACTCCTCCAAGGACTGTGACCAGCAGCCAACAAGAATCCTTAAGTAACACATTGACCTCTTCCATCACTTGGTCAGCCAGCCAATCAGTACAAGACAACAGTAGCCCTGTTACTATTCCTGGGATTGAGACTAGTAGCCAACAAGAATCCACTGGTGGCACACTATC
The DNA here is from genome assembly GCA_009364415.1 of Spea multiplicata. Classification (NCBI taxonomy): domain Eukaryota; kingdom Metazoa; phylum Chordata; class Amphibia; order Anura; family Pelobatidae; genus Spea; species Spea multiplicata. The sequence continues at coordinate 4,677 of VKOC01029303.1, forward strand.
CTCTTCCACTGAACCTACTAGCCAGCCAATAAAAAACAGCAGTAGTCTGGTGACTTTCCCTAGGACTATGACCAGTACTCAAATGGAAATCACTAATGATGCAGTGATCTCTCACACTACTGGATCAACCAGCCAACCACAACACAACAGCAGTAGTTCTGTGACGCTGCCCAGCACTAAAGCAACTAGTAAAATGGAAACCACTAGTGACACAGTGAGCTCTACCATTACTAACCCAACTAGTCTTCCCAGCTCTGAAAACAGTAGCCAAATGGAATCTACCAGCGAAACAGTGACCTCTGGAACTACTGGACCAACCAGCCAACCTGAACACAACACTAGACCTGTGACTCTTCCCAGCACTGGGACCAGTAGCCAAGAGGAAACAACAACTAGCACGGTAAACATTTCCACTAATGAGCCAACTAGCCAGCCAGAAAACCACAGCAGCAGCCATGTGACTATTCCCAGTACCAAGACGAGTATACAATCAGAATCAGAATCCACCAGTAACACAGGGTCCTTATCAACTAATGAACCAACCAGTCAGCCAATAAACAATGGTAGCCCCGTGACTCTTCCCAGCATTGGAACCAATACCCAAACAGAATTCATTAGTAACACAGTGACATTTTCAAGTACTGAGACAACCAGCAAGACAATACACAATAGTCCTGTTACTCTTCCCAGTAGTCAAGAGGAAACAAGTAGCATAGTGACCTCTGTTTCCATGGAGTCAACCACCACCACCAGTACAACGAAACCTGCCAGTAACACAGTAGCCTCTTCCAATACTGGGCCAACCAGCCAATCAGTCAATGACAACAGCACCCCTGTCACTCTTCACAACACTGAAACCAATAGCCAAACAATATTAACCAGTAACACAGTGTCTTCTCCGAGTACGCAGCCAACCGGTCCACCAGAAAACCATAGCACTAGCCCTGTGTCTCCTCCAAGGGCTATGACCAGCAGCCAACAAGAATCCTCTAGTAACACATTGACCTCTTCCATTACCTGGTCAGCCAGCCAATCAGTACAAGACAGCAGTAGCCCTGTTACTATTCCTGGGATTGAGACTAGTAGCCAACAAGTATCCACCAGTGGCACTCTATCCTCTTCCACCTCTTCCAATGAAGCTACCAGCCAGCCAATAAAAAACAGCAGTAGCCTGGTGACTCTTCCTATCACTATGACCAGTCAAATGGAAATCACTAATGATGCAGTGATCTCTCACACTACTGGATCAACCAGCCAACCACAACAAAACAGCAGTAGTCCTGTGACGCTGCCCAGTGCTAAGGCAACTAGTAAAATGGAAACCACCAGTGACACAGTGAGCTCTGTAATTACTAAACCAACTAGTCTTCCCAGCTCTGAAAACAGTAGCCAAATGGAAACTACCAGCGAAACAGTGACCTCTGGAACTACTGGACCAACCAGCCAACCAGGACACAACAGCAGCCCCATGACACTCCCCAGCACTGGGACCAGTAGCCAAGAGGAAACAACAACTAGCACAGTAAACATTTCCACTAATGAGCCAACTAGCCAGCGAGAAAACCATAGCAGCAGCCATGTGACTCTTCCCAGTACCAAGACAAGTATGCAATCAGAATCCACCAGTAACACAGGGTCCTTATCCACTAATGAACCAACCAGTCAGCCAATAAACAACGGTAGCCCTGTGACTATTCCCAGCATTGGAACCAGTAGCCAAACAGAATTCATTAGTAACACAGTGACATTTTCAAGTACGGAGACAACCAGCAAGACAATACACAATAGCCCTGTGACTCTTCCCAGTAGTCAAGAGGAAACAAGTAGCATAGTGACATCTGTCCCTATGGAGCTAACCACCACCAGCAGAAGAACAGAACCCACCAGTAACACAGAATCCTCTTCCAGTACTGGGCCAACCAGCCAATCAGTAAATGACAACAGTACCCCTGTCACTCTTCACAACACTGAAACCGATAGCCAAACAATATTAACCAGTAACACAGTGACTAGCCCTGTGACTCCTCCAAGGACCAGCAGCCAACAGGAATCCTCCAGTAACACATTGACCTCTTCTATCGCTAGGTCATCCAGCCAACCAGTACAAGACAGCAGTAGCTCTGTTACTACTCCCAGGATTGAGACTGGTAGCCAACAAGAATCCACTATTGGCACAGTATCCTCTTCCACCTCTTCAACTGAACCTACCAGCCAGCCAATAACAAACAGCAGTAGTCTTGTGACTCTTCCTAGCACTGAGACCAGTAATCAAATGGAAACCACTAATGATGCAGTGATCTCTCACGCTACTGGATCAACCAGCCAACCACAACACAACAGCACTAGTCCTGTGACGCTGCCCAGCAATAAGACTAGTAGTCAAGAGGAAACAAAAACTAACACATTGGACTTTTCCACTATTGTGCCAACTAGCCAACCAGAAAACCACAGCAGCAGCCATGTGACTCTTCCCAATACCAAGACGAGTATCCAATCAGAATCTACCAGTAACACAGGGTTCTCATCCAGTAATGAACCAACCAGTCAGCCAATAAACAGCAGTGGCTTTGTGACTTTTCCTAGCAGCAAGACCACTACCCAAAAGGAATCTACTATTAACATATCGCCTTCTTCTAGTAGTTGGCCAACCAGTCTAATGGAAAATAGTAGCCTTGTGACTCTTCCAAGCATTGGAACCAGTAGCCAAACAGAATTCATTAGTAACACAGCAATGTTTTCCACTACTGAGGCAACTGGCCAAACAATACACATTAGCCGTGTGACTCTTCCCAGCTTTGAGACCAGCAGCCAAGCAGGAACAACAACTACCACAGTGGCCTCTTCTAGTACTAGTTTGCCAACCAGCCAAACCATACACAATGCTAGTAGCCCTGTGACACTCCTAGTCACTGAGACCAGTAGCCTACAAGAATCCACCAGTAAGACAGTGCCTGCATTCACTACTGAAACAACTAGCCAGTCATTGAACAAAAGTATCCCTGTGACTCCTCCCAGCATTGGAACCAGTGACCAAACAGGATTAGTTAGTAACACAGTGATGTTTTCCAGTACTGAGCCAACTAGCCAGGTAATACACAGTAGCCGTGCGACTCTTCCTAGTGCTGAGACCAAGAGCCCATCAGAAACAAGTAGCACAGTCACTTCCTCCAGTACTTTGCCAACCAGCCAATCAGTACATAACAGTAGTAGCCCTGTGACTCTTCCTACCACTGAGAACAGTAGCCAACAAAAATCCACCAGCAACATGGTGCCCTCTTTCAGTATTGGGCCAACTAGCCAAACAGTACACAACAGCAGTAGCCCTGCAAGTTTTCCCATGACGAGTACCCAACCGGAATTCACTAATAACACAGAAATATCTTCTAGCACTGGGCCAACCAGCCAACCAGCACACAACAGCAGTACCCCTTTCACTGGCACAGTCACTTCCTCCAGTACTTTGCCAACCAGCCAATCAGTAAACAACAGTACTAGCCCCGTGACTCTTCCAATAACTGAGACAAGCAGCCAACCAGAATCCACCAGTAACATGGTGCCTTTGTCCAGTACTGAACCAGCCAGCAAACCAATAAACAACAACAGCCACCCTGTGACGTTCGCCAGCACAGTAACCAGTAGTAACACAGAAACCTTTTTAAGTATGGGGCCAACCAGTCAGCCTATACACAACAGCAGTAGCCCCGTGACTCTTCCAAGGACTGAGACAACTAGCCACATAGAAACCTCCAGTAATACAGTGACCTCTGCTACTACTAAACTAACCAGCCAACCAGAACCCAACAGTAGCCCCGTGACTAATCAAAGTACTGGGACCAGTAGCCAGCCACAATCCACAATGACCTTATCCAGTAGTGAACCAACCAGAATACACAACATCAGTAGCCCTGTAACACTTCCAAGTACCATGACCAGTAGCCAACCAGAATCTACAGGTAAAAGAGAAACCTCTTCTAGTACTGGGGCAACTAGCCAACCAGTAAACAACAGCAGTAGCCCTGTGACTTTTTCAGGGACTTTGACCAGTAGCCAACCAGAATCCATCAGTAATACAGTGTCCTTATCCAGTACTGAATCAACCAGTAAGCCAATGAACAACAACAGTAGTCCTGTGACATTCCCCAGTACAATCACCAGTAGTATCACAGAACCCATTTCCAGTATCAGGCCAACCAGCCAGCCAGTACACAACAAAAGTAGCCCTGTGACTCTTCCCAGCACAGAAACAAGTAGCCAAATGGAAACTGAGGGCAACACAGTGACCTCTACTACTTCTAAACCAACCAACCAGGAAGAACACAACAGCAGTAGCCCTGTGACACTTCCGGGGACTGTGACCAGTAACCAACCAGAATCCATCAGTAATACAACTCCCTCATCCAATACTGGATCAACCAGCCAGCCAATAACAAACAACAGTAGACCTGTGAGTTCTCCCAGCACTGAGATCAATAGTGGAACGGAATCCACCATTAATGCAGTGACCTCTTCCAGTACTCGGCCAACCAGCCAACCAGTACACAACAGTAGCCCTGTGACTCTTCCCAGCACAAAGACCACTAACCAAACAGAATCCACCAGTAGCACAGTGATGTCTGCTTCTGTTCGACCAACCACCCAACAAGAACACAGCAGCAGTCGACCTATAACTGTTCCCAGTAACCAGACAGAATCCACCAACAACCCAATGACTTCTTCTAGCCCTGAGCCAAGCAGCCAACAAACTCACCTTAGCTCGGTGACCCTTCCCAGAACTGGCACCAGTAGCCGAGCAGAATCGACCATTAGCACAGTGACCTCTTACAGTAGGTCACCAACTAGCCAGCCAATACACAACAGCAGTAATCCCACCACTCAACCTAGCACTGGAACCAGTAGCCGGACAGAAACCAGTAGCCGGACAGAAACCAGTAGCCGGACAGAAACCACCAGCCGGACAGAATCCACCAGCCGGACAGAATCCACCAGGCGGACAGAACCCACCTCCACCAGTAATCAGCCAACTAGCCAAGAAATATCCCCTAGCTCCACTGCTCATCCAATCACTGACAACAAGAGTCAGTCAACACTATTGGCCACCTCGCATGGAACATCTTCAAGTTCCACGAATCCAAACACTACAGCCCACAGCGTGCCCAGTGGACCAGCTTCCGGTAAGTACACCGAGCACAGAGCTTGTTTAACATACGGGCCGGCAGGGACAGACTGATAATGATGTCTCTATTATTTTTTTACAGTACCCACTGTGTCTGGAAGTGCCAATGCTGTGGCCCCTTGGAAAATCATCGTCATCGCTTTAGCAGTTGGCCTTGGAACGTTCCTGACAGTTGGGGGGATATTCTGGGTAAGTTCCTCCAGACCCTGCTTATTCAGTGATACTGCACAAGCCCTTGGCAATCAAGGCCAGCAGTCATACCTGGGGACCCTCAGTGTTTGCCCCATAGTCTTACGGCCTTTGCCCCATCTGTGGGTTAAAGGGGCAGATTCTTAGGGTTACATATTTAGGGGCTGACTCCTTTTTTATTCTACATTGCTTTGATCATCTAAAGACTCCCAGTTAGCGCTGTTGATACCAGTAAGTTAGGTTTGGTTTCCCTGCTTGAATTCAGGTGACTTCATTAAGTATAACTTTGGTGAATCACTACATGGAATGATTATGATGGGTTATTTAAGGGTTAATATTTCAAGAGGGTCAGGGTCCGCTCATTTGCAAAGTTCCTGGGTATGCCGTCCAGTACCAGCACCCATATCTTGGTGTGGCACTCTAGCACTGATACATTATCGGCAACAGGATCCCCTCCTTCACATATTCAATGCGAGGGAATGATTAATAGCGGAGCTGAGTTGATGATTAACCCGCTAGTAGCGCGTGCACTAAAAATTGCGGGGGTTGGGGGTGCGAGGCGACACGTGAGCTCCACTTAAATGTGAAAGAAAATAATATATCAATTTTAAAAATTTTAAAAATATTAAAATTAAAATATCCAAAAATTTATAATTATAATTATAATTAAGAATGAAAACAAGAAAAAAACAAAATAGAGGAACCCAGATGCCCATATTAATTAAGAGGGGCAGATGATCATCCCCAGTCTCCCACCCTCTGTGTGTAGTTGAGTGAGGGTGGTAATAAATAAACACGGAGGGGGTGTAGAGTCCACCTATCACTGATCTCCCCAACTGGCCCATTAACACCATAGTTTCCTTTAAAAGTAGAGCACTGGGATATGACGCCATATCCCGACAGTCAGTAAAAAGGAAAGCAGTGCCGAGGGGGGGGGGCGCAGGCGGCACTGGATTAGTTCAAAGACAAACACGCCACGGAATACACCCCAAAAATAGATCTCAATAATCAGTTCAGATGACCTCTTTACTACTCAGGGGAGGGCTGGCAGCCTAAGGCCTGGGGGGCAAGTCTAGTCAACTGGCCCATTGCACCATCAAAGTGGCTGCGAGCGACATTGAAAGCGGCCGTCGTGCGGCTGTCACTCCACCAGCGCCTAATGAAATTAAAGTGGCCGGCGTGCACGCACCGCATGCCTCAGCTCTTCATCGCACCCCTTTTAAGACGTGGGAAGAGGAGCTGAGGCATGGCCGTTGGGTCTGACTGCGGCATGATGCAGGGGCGTACCTAGAGTATTTGGCACCTGTGGCAGACCCTGTATGTGGCACCCCCCCCACACACACAATTTAAAACTGCATAGTTTCTATGGTTAGGCAAACATTGACAGGGGTTCAGCATAACTGTTATCATTATATGCTTAGGGATTACGCTGTACCACGGTCAATGTGTGCCTATACACCGAGCCAGACACTGACAACCCCTATCACTATATACTAAGCCAAACATTGATGTGGTGTAGGCTTACCACTTTAGTGACTGGCATAGTATATAGTACGGATGCACCGAAATGAAAATTCTGGACTGAAACTAAAAATTCAGCATTCACTTGGCCAAAACTGAAAAAAGAAAAAAAAAACCTTTAAAATACTTTATTAAAAGTAACACCAAAATTAGACAAAAAAATCAACAACAATATTAACACACACACACATTTATATATATATATATAAAACAACAATCACAATCCTATCATGCCCAGGTTCTGGCATGTGCTGGCTGACTTAGCATGATAGGAGTGTGATTGCTGTTTGCAATTATATATGTATTAATACTGTCATTGAATTATTCTGTCCAATAAAAGTGTTAACACACCGAAGGTGGACCAAAAAATAATTTATAACAGCAATCACACTCCTATCATGCCTAGGCAGCCACTACATGCTGGAATCTGGGCATGAAAGGAATGTGATTACGGACTCCCTATGCCAAGCTATCCCCAACACTTACACATCCATGCTATGTGAAACCCTCATTCACAAACATTCGGCATAACACCCATCACTCTCA
>VKOC01029304.1:0-14881 GCA_009364415.1 Spea multiplicata
CCTCCCTTTATATCTGTATTTTGGGTTTGTGGTGTTCTTCCCAGTCTGTGGGACGGCAGCTTGCCAGGTATCCAGGGGGTTAATGTGGTGGTAAGTGAATTGCTTTTAACCCCTTAATGACAAAGCCTGTACATGTACGGGCTCAAAATGCATTGTTTTCAATGGGTTCAGGGACCGCCCATTGTCCTTAAGGGGGTAACATCTGGTGGTAGGTTCTTGGCTGTCAGTGCTGGGAACCTCAGGTCAGGGTGGGGGCATCTCGGTATGTCCCTTCCTTAAGTGGTATTTGGTTATGGTACCTGGATTACTTGGCAAGCTTGAGTGTTTATTGTATATATTTACATGTTGGTGTTTGAGTCATTGTCCTTGTTAACGCACCTATGTTTATTGTTTCAGGTTTTGGCGTGACAATGACTCTAATAAATAAAATTGGCTGTGGCCTTTTCTTATCCATATTCTATGGTGTGGTGTCGTTATTGGTGTTTTTCAATGGGGAGTAAGCCTAGCCCGGAAGATCGAAGCTACAACAGTCATGGCTTTTGAGTTAAGTGTGCGCTTCTAATGAACATAATATTCTATAAATAGTAATACTTGAATTTTGGTTTGGGGGGGTGAGGCACAAGTCCCATACGTTCTTGTTCCTTCCAAGGAACTAACCATCTTAGGGTCAGCCCTGATTGCAGAGCAGGTAATTCTGTTTAGATTGTGGGAGAAAAAAATCATTCTCCTGGGCACTTTCTTAAATAAATCCCTTTTTACGAAACATTGTCTTCTGTACAACCACAAGCTTTATTGGTTAGGACTGCGACAATGGGAACCTGTTAATCAAAATTACCCAACATTGTCTCTGTTTGTGTCTATGTGTGAGTGGCTTGTGTAACAAAATGTACAAATGTATTGTTCTATGCCAAGTGTAATATACTAGCGATATAAATGTTATGATATTTGGAACAAGAACACAGCTTATTGTATATTGGTAACAAGTCTTCAATTAAACAGTTATTCATGGTGTGCTGGTTTTTGTTGTTGTAACTGGCAGATCCCTGGAATATGATTAATTTCAAATAATTATTCTAGACGTCGGTGACCATAATTGTGATTTTTGGCCTTAGCAGGGAGCGCAGGTCCCATAACTATTTCATTACAGGTTTTGTTGAGGACCTAAGAACTCACTGACAAATATGTATTATAACACACAGTTCATGGAATTGCTTCATTAGCTAAAATGTAATATGTTTATTGTTAATTATCTTATCATAACTCATAATTCTACTGTTAATTCTAAGGGGAAGCTCCATTTTCTTATATCTACTTATGCGCATGGTGACATTAAAGGGGATCTTCTGCCTTCACAGGATTTAATATAACTAGATTCTTATATCAAAATTATCTATAGCCTGTACTTTTGGTGTGTCAATTGGTGTAATTGTCTTGAAGCTTTTTAGTTTAAAAGTAACTGGACTTTTCTTATCACCTAGCCGCTCCTCTATTTGTCCCTATAAGCAAGGTGCTCCCGGGTGGTATGTGTAATTCCATCTGAAATAAAACCATAATTGAATCCATCACTGAATTGATCACTTTGGTTATCGTTGATATTTAACATTTTCTTTTCGGGGTTTAATAATTTTAAGCTCTTATATCATATCTGCCTCTAGGAAAGGCATAGCCAGGGTGTTTATGATGAGCTACTCCAGCTGGATCGAATCAATGTTCCTACCTCTCCTACCTCCCTTCCAACAGAGGCAGGAAAGACTGGAGTGAGAAGCTTTGAGTCCAGACTTTTACTTGCCCTCAGACCCATGTCTAACAAAGAATTCTCAAGGGTGATCCAGCCAACTCATAGGAAAACACTATGATTGTGATTCCACGCACATTTCACATGTAGAAAGACCATTTCTGGCAGAATATTATGTGGTGATTGAAAGTGCTTACACCTAAGGAGTTTCCATAAATTTAGGAAAAAGAGAGACAGATTCTGTGTCATTTGAATGTCAGGTTAAACCCTCTTCTGATTTACTTCTGCAGGTTTTTGATATGTTGAGCACACCTTGTTCTATTATCATCTGTACATTATGAATAGAATCATTGAGGTTGATGAGTCTCATGTTATTATGAGATTCCAGAAGTAACATATTTTGTCCTTCAATTGAACCAGATTTAAATGTCTTTTCTATGGTGCCAGGGTAATTAATTATCACACATAGCTATTAGTATGGCATTGCCGCTCCTTAGTGCCTTAATACCTCAAGCCTTGGCACATGCGGTTTTCATCTAATGACTCAGTTTGTCTCCTCTAACCACCCCAGAACAAGAGCAGCAAAACAGCCTCTTTCATCTTCAGTCTCCAAGAAATGAGTTGACATTCTGTTTATTCTTTGAAATGATCCCAAAGATTACGTCATCTCAGCTTTATTGAGCCTCTTGTCTGGGACAGTGCATAAGAAAAGGGTTGATGGTCATTGTATTATGGGCAAATACCCTTATAAAGTCTCAGAAAATGACTAAAGAAATAAAGCAGTTTAAAATGACATACCACTTCTGGTATATACCGCTGAGCTGGTCCTGTAGTTTTTAATTAACAGAGTATACTCTGCATAAATATCTCTGCTTTTACTATACATTAAACAAGGCCAGCCAAGCTCTTCCTGTACCAGAAGCTCACTAAGGTTGGACCTTGACAACGCAAAATGAAATTGTTGGGTTGAAACTATAACCAGGGCGGTTGGTGTCATTTATAATGGGGTCATTGGATATTTCATCAAATGCTCATTTGGAGGAGATAGTAAGCTTATAAAAGAATATTCATATAAACTAATTGTATACAAATAAAAAGCCCACAGTTTCCCAACACTTTGCCAGGAACAACATAGCTAATATCATTGATATGTTTAAAAGACCACATCCTCACTTCTTCACCCCACTAGGCTGTGTTGTGGAAATTGGGAATGGGTAACTTAATTATATCTTACTATTTTAGACTGAAATACCTAGACTGTAGTAATGCAGATACATTTGTTTGCTTATATGTAAGGCTTTTTTCAGGGAAAAAACCCTGTTGCTTGTCTTATATTCAGCCTTTACACATATTTCACCTAATGTATCGGTTGAAATTAGTCAGTCAATTCCAGTCTTGTTAGACCCCTTGGTTATATGTATTTTTAAAAGCGCTTCGAAAATTGTTGGCGCTATATAAATAAAAGATAATAATATTTAGGATTACCTCATGTTAATTTATGACCAATGCCAATTAGGCCTAGATATAGACAGCAGGTCTTAATGGGGTGGTAGACCCAATGGTGCAATACCAGGGGCAGATAAACCTATGGGCGATCGGGCTTCCCAGTAGGATTCTGGTCCATGGAAGTAAGGAAGATCCGATATCCCCATTATAACTGGCGCAATCATATTAGGCAGCTGAGCACATATCTCTGAAGGTTCTCTTCTGCTCACTTTGTCACCTTCTAAAGCAGATTGAAATACCCTGTAATGCCCTGGCTCTCGGATCAGAGGACATTCATTATGAGGAAGATAAGAAATAAATACATAGTTACATAGTTATATAGGCTGAAAAAAGACATTCGTCCATCAAGTTCAGCCTTTCCTATATCTGTTAATTTGTTGCTGTTGATCCAAAAAAAGGCAAAAACCCCAGTTTGGCTCTTTCCAAACCAGGGAAAAAATTCCTTCTTGACCCCAAAATGGCAGTCAGATTTCTCCTTGGATCAATAAGCCGTTTCCCCATAATTAAAGATTATATCCCTGAATATTATGTTTTTCCAAGTATCCATCCAGTTGCAGTTTAAACGTCCGTACAGACTCCTTACTGTAAAAAACCCTTTCCTCTGCTTTAGTCTAAATCTCCTTTCTTCCAGTCTAAAAGCATGACCGCGTGTCCTATGCATAGTCCTGTTTATGAACAGATTTCCACACAATGGTTTGTATTGGCCCCGAATATATTTATATAATGTTATCATATCCCCTCTGAGGCGACGTTTTTCTAAACTAAACAGATTTAAATTAGTTAACCTTTCTTCATAACTATAGTGCTCCATTCCTTTTATTAATTTTGTAGCCCGCCTCTGCACCCTTTCTAGTGCTATGATATCCTTTTTTAGAAAAGGTGCCCAAAATTGCACAGCATATTCAAGGTGCGGCCTTACCATTGATTTATACAGAGGCAAAATTATATCTTTATCCCGTGACTTGATGCCCCTTTTTATACACGACAACCTTACTGGCCTTAGCAACCGCAGACTGACACTGCACATTGTTGCCTAGTTTGTTGTCTATAACAATTCCCAAATCCTTCTCATTTGTCATTACCCCTAATTCACTACCGTTTAGGTTGTAGGTTGCTTGTGCATTCGCTACCCCGAAGTGCATAACTTTACATTTATCTACATTAAATTTCATCTGCCATTTATGTGCCCAGTCCCCCAGTCTATCTAGATCCCTCTGCAGCAAAGTAATATCCTGCTCGCATTGTATTACTTTACAGTGTTTGGTGTCATCTGCAAACATGGAAACATGACTTTCAATGCCTATTGCAAGGTAATTTATAAATATGTTGAATAAAATTGGTCCCAGAACAGAACCCTGAGGAACACCATCTTGAAGATTTACCACTCAGTTGGAAGGAATGGTGGCGGGCAATCCGTAAATTTCCGAAATGTGCCATGGATTTTGGTCCAGTATGGGATAATGAGGGAGAAGTCTTACCAAATATGCTGTGCTGTTCCGGCTGCCTGACGACAACTCCAACACACATCAGGGGTATCTTATACTCTTCACAAACATATGCATTGCTGGTCCCATGTTACATAAAGTATAGACTCACGTGAGCTTCCCAAAGCTTTACATCTGGATAATTGGCCTTGGAGGGCTTACTCAATTAGTATGCAAATGAATGAATGAATGAATTAATTAATTAATGCTAACTAAACTAAATAAATTCATGCCAACTGCTAATGCTAAATTAATGCTAAATTCTAATTTCCCGTAGTTCCATCACCTAATAATAAAGATGGCAAAATGAAGACACTTCATTCTAAGGCAGATCTGGGTTTCTAGATGTTCTGTCCAAGAGAGAGAAGCAACTGAGGTGCCTCAATCTACCGAAGAACTGTGGTTAGTTCTCCAAGATATTTGGCCGAGAGGAAAGGGCTTTCCCAAACCTGGTAACCTGGTGCCACAAATTTGAAAGCATACAATTGCCTAAAATGGCTTTGTATCCTGTAGCATTAACATTACCCTTTACTGGAACTAAGGGGACCAAACCCTAAAAAAAGCTCATCCACCTAACTTTACAGTAAGCACTATGTAATGTATAGGTAGTGTTCTCCTGGCATTCATTAGTGGTCACCCACATGTCATAATGTGTTCTTTGCCCCAAGTTTGGACTATAAATCGGTGAAACAGGCCAGGTTCACAGTCATAATGTGACCAGAAAAATGACAGAGGACACCCAACCTGCTAAAAAGAGACAGCATGAAATATCTGAGGGTCTCCATATTAATGTGGAAATTCCGGACACAGGGAGAAAGGGAAATATGGGAATACAAACTCATGCTAATATGTTACACATTTAATTCAGACCTAAATCGTGATAAAGAATATATCTAACAGGCATATATTTGCATTTCTTTTTAACACTACAGAAATATTTATAATATTTGTATCTTGCTATGACCGTCTGTTTCTTACTGCATAAATGTATGAGCAATTTCTGTTTTAAATGTATAATATGCCTAAAGAAGAGACCTAGATCGTCTCGAAAGCCTGCAGTCAGTATACTTTAGTTATTCAATAAATGTTTAATCTTTACCATTTGTCTCAATGGAACAGTTTAGCCAGGGGCGTACCTAGAGTATTTGGCACCTGGGGCGGATCCTGTATGTGCCCCCCCAAACACTTTAAAACTGCATAGCTTCTATCGTTATATACTGGCGCAGACATTGAAGGAGGTACAGCATTACTGTTATCACTATATACTAACCCAAACATTGATGTGGAGTAGGACTACCACTTCATTGTCTGGCTTAGGGAGGCACCAAAGCGAAAATTCTGGACTAAAACCGAAAATCCAGCATTTACCTGTCCGAAACCAAATATGACCCCCACCATAAAAAAATCTCACGCTTTTATTTAAAGTAAGTAACACAGCAAAATAGGACAAAAAAATAAATAACAATATTAATAAATTATATATATGATTGTTAACAGCAATCGCACGCCTATCATGCCCAGACATACCCAGATTCCAGCATGTACTAGCTGACTTGCATGATAGGAGTGTGATTGCTGTTAGCAATCATATATATATATATATATATATATATATATATATATATATACACATACATATTGTTATTATTATTGTTCACATACTCAGTGAACTCAGCACTGGAGGCATAGAATCAGACGTACCTTTCCTCCTTTTCTACCCCTTCTCACTATCTACCGCCCTCCCTCCTCACTATCTACCCCCCTCTCTCCCCATTATCTACCCTCTCCCCCTTTGTAGTTAAAGGTTTTGGACTTAACATCCAGAAGTCCAGCGGTGGGAGCATGACGCCTCCGTCTTCCTGCTCTGCCGCTGCTTCCTGCTCTGCTTCACTGCTGAGCGCCGAAATATGACGTCATATTTTGTCGCTCAGCATGACATTCCGGCACCGCAACGGAGTTAGAGGCATCACGAAGGAGACTGAGGGGCGCCGAGCGGTTGCTAGGTGCCCCTCTCTCTCCTCCGTGTAAAAAAAAAAAGTGACGAGGCTGCTGGGGATCCGGGACATGTGGTCACCCTAGCAGGTGGCACCCGGATCCCTTGAAAGTAATTGCCCGCTGTACAAGACAAAACTCATGGACAGCTGTTTCGTCCTTAATGGGACTCATCAGCATGAGGTTGTGATACTGGTTTAATACTTGAGGCTTGGGGTAGCCAAGAAATAGAATTACATATTTTATGGTGGGTAAAGGTGATAGAAAACCCTTTTACTTAAATTTAAAGTAATACGTATTACCAGGAATGTTTATTATATAAACCTTCTTCCCTGGAATTATGTTACCTCCTTATAAAGGAAGAACAGAATGTGATGGACAATTAATTATTGGAAAAAAAATAACATAACATACCTGTGTGCCAAAACACATATACACCAGAAAAATAACATTATCCCCCCTCCACTAGTCACATACACGTGTATAAACACAATAAAACTATTTTAACTTCTGGTTATAAACTCAGAGAAGAGCCTCAGATCCAAGCACTTTGTCAGTCACATTCATCAGAGCAAGACCCCAGCAAGACAGATCTCCATAATGCTGCCCCCCATGCTGGTCCTTCTTGGGTTCCTCAGCTTTCATGTTCTAGGTGAGTAAATCCTTGTCTTGACACACATCTTATACTCAGGGAAGAAAATAAAACAGTTTAGGAATCAATGTATTTTAGGCATAGAAGTCCTTGTGTTTTCCTGTAGGTTGTGCACCAGGTTTTGGACCATACTATATATCAGGGGTGTCCAAGTTTATTCTGCAGTTAGCCAAATGTATGTGTGCGTGGGCCGCACTAATTTTCCACTGAGAGAAAATATGGCCTTTTAGCTTTATAATGCATATTAACACAAGGTTAATTTGGCAAAATGCAGAGACGAAAAAAAAACACCGAAAATAATCATCCACAAGAGTCACTGTGTTGCTCAGTAGCGTCTCTTGCTCCGTCGAGGGGATGCAAGAACCCAGTGGAGTCACGTGAATGCACGTCACCTCATGTGACTCCACTCCGTTCCTGTTCCCCTGGGCAGGTCAAGAGGAGTTTAAACAGAATGCGCGCAACGCAGATGGAGACAGCACCCCTGCATAAGTCTGCGAGGTAAAGGTGGGGAAGGGTGTATGAATGAGTATATGTGAATGAGGGAATGAAGAATGTTGGCTGAAATATATGGGATTTCATGTTACTATAATGTGCAAAATCATTCTATAAAGACAAGTTTTTTAATGGAGTCATTTTTGTTACATAGTCTAGAATGCCCATGAGGAGGAAGAATAATTATCTGAACTAGATAGAAATATTTGGGGGTTTCAATGATTGGATTGTATAATGTGTGGATAACAGGCTATTGTATAGTCTGATTTAATTTTAGTCACAACATTATTTCTCAATTAATAGGGTTTACTGATGTATTTCATAGAGAAAGATATCTTTGTCAATGTCCCTCCCATTCTACCTATTTGCAGTCCTGCACTCATTGTTTCAGTGCAGTCTTAATCCTATTGCCATATCATTCCTATCCACATTCTATTTTGAATGTTAGCCATTCTAGTCATGTCTAAAAGTGACAGTGATGCTAATGCTCCGAAAATAGAATATAGAAAAATCTGTTTAATATAGATAGATTGTAAGCTCACAAGAGCAGGGCTCCTCTCATTCTGTACTGGTAAACTTAAGGCAAGATCATCTTGTTGTATTACTGTCAATTTTAGTTTTAATGTTAATTTTAATTTTTTTAATATGACCTTATAGCTTCAGAATTTGATGCCACCCAGTTGTCATAAATAATAACATGCATGGTCATTTTATGAATTAATTGTAATCATGGACACTTTATTGATTACTGATTGATTACACCAATTGGATGCTTCAAGCATGGGAGCACTTGCTGCACAGTAACACAGGGGTCTGAATAGACCCCCACAGTATTCGCAGTGGCCAACGCTTGCTAGAACAGACCTTATATTCACATACATATGTGTATATACACTTACTGGCTTTATTAGGTACAACTTCCTAGTACAGGGTTGGACCCCCTTTTGCCTTAGGGGACTAGGGGGGCAACTCTGGGTCGTGGGAGCAGAGGTCGGCACACCAAACTCCCTACCTTCCTCTTTGTTGAAAATAGTGTGTGTCACGGGACATCGGCGGGATTACCCACTGACATCAGCAGGACCACCCACATGTCTTTGGGACCTCATACTCGCATCCCATAAGGGGGGGCTCCAGGTAGCCATAGCCAAAAAGTTCCCAGGTATGCCGTTGACCACTAAATGATATAAGTAAGCGTACCCCACTGGATAAGAAGTGGGTAAGACTGTGCCCTATTGGCATTTGCCTTTTATGCCAGATGGCCAGCAAGGGCCTGTGTGCCACCAGCCCTGTCCAGATGTAAGTTTTAAAAAGGTGTCTATGATGTAGGCCTCAATTTACAGAACCTGTCAGGTAATGCAAACACAATAAGGCCTTAACTGTAGGCACCAAGAATATTCTCTAAATCAATCCCTGCCCTGGGCCCCGTCATATATGTGTGATATTATTAGACCCTGTATATATAATATGTATCATTTCAGACTGATAGCTATTAGAAACCTACAGTATGGGGCATAGTTTTTTATGTTTTATTATATTTATTATTTGTTATATATTATAATTTGGAGAAGAAAACAGACAAATTACATTTTATAGAAAAGAATATATTTCATTTGCCTGAGCTTTTAAATTAGAATGCTTTAGGCTATTGGGTCATTGTTTTCTATATTAAAAAAATAATTTTCACATGGCTCCAGAATGTCTGGTATGGATGTCTTCATTTGTACTAATAATTAATTCGGTAATGAATATTGAGAGAGAAAAAGTTAAATAATAATAACTGTACTTCTGTTAGCCATAGGTAAAGTCTAATACTTATAACGCGTAATGAAATATAGTCAGCAGTGAAGAACTTACTGTACATATTATAGATCAAGAATGATGTCACAGCTAGGTTTTAATCCATATCACCAAAGAATAATAATGTCAGACCCAAATGCTTTATGAGTTTTTTATGACTTTTAGAATGGGGAGGGATCAATTTAATTGAGAAGCTGGGGGCTGGCCATATCAATGTATAACACAACAATAAGATCCCAAATTGTATTAAAATGTCTGACGTTTCATTGTTTCAAATTAGAATATCTGATAAACAAAGTTACCCTGATGATGTCATGCTGGGTACTGGTGGCAGCCCCTACGGTCATGGACTCTGCTTTTGTGTATGTGATTTGTGTTCTTCATGGGGTGCTGCTGATGGATTCAGGGTGTATTTCCTTGACTTTGTAATGCCAAATGTTTTTGGGATTCACTAGAAAACTTTTTTGTTTTAGAAAAAAAATAGAAAACAATTAATTCTATACATTAAATAGGTTTTTCCATACATTAGTTTCAAATTTTAATTAAACGTATAGATTTTAAAAAATGCCATATACGTGTATATACATTAGAAACCAACCTTAGTGTCCTGTTCTGAAGACCTGGACAATTTTTTATGACCACTTAATTATCATGTTTAGTTTTTATTATTTTATATTTATTTTTTTTGGGTTATATGTTGACAATTGAAAAACAGCCTTCGGAGATTAATTTGGTAGTCTTGCTACCTTTGGCCACTGGTCCCATCATGCTCCCTTATGTTAAGCAATTGAATGGCTCAGTGTTTATTACCCAGCCTGACACTCGGACTAATAAGTCTATAAATGGACTTCATTAGCATTGCCATAAAGCATCAGCTCAATGTGGTGTTTGAGCAAGGAAGGTTACCCAAAATAGCACATGACTGAGAACAATGGCAGGCTAATTATAATAATTTAATAAATAACTATTTGGCATGTTCTCTTCTCTTGCAGCATCCGATCGATCCCCGCTGGACAGAAATACGAGGTTGTCTTGCCACGTAAACTTCATACACAGCACAAAAGAGATACACAGGTACCACAGCCTAGAATCTGTCCAATAACTAAAAATCACTTAGACCAAGGACTGGGTTATGTGACCATGAGGTTTACTCGTGAAGCGGATCTATACTGTATGCTTCTACCAAATGTTTCTGATGTTGGTGAATGTGGAATCACCTCACATAAAACTATAGATACAAATAACTGCTCTTTTAGCTCTTTTTGAGCAAATAAAACCAGATTATTAGTTGATCACACAAAGATTGAAAAAAGAGATTACTATAGAGTCTGATGATAGATATTCTCACCACTTTTATTTACAGTACTTCTTTATATAATGTGTCTTTGGACACAGTTTGTTCATCTGTGTTCTTGATTGCAGAGATCACGTCTGTCTCTATAAAGACTATTTTCTCACTCGTTCGTAAAAACACCTGACACTATCTCTTGTTCAATTGAGTCCATAGATTGAGTCTTGTGATGGATATGAAAAGGTATAGCATTCAACCTTAACATGAAGAATAGCCTTCTATAGCATGAGTTTGGGTCAGTGACTCTATATACATATACACTTTGTATTGTATTAGAAGTATAAACCTCTCTGTATGTGAAACTTTAGTCATGAAGTACATTGTGCATAATAATAATAACATAATAATTTATGTTAATACATATTTTTATTTGTTTTTGCTAAGTTTGTAAAATTTCCAAGCAAGCTTGTTTCCAAGTGAGGTCTAGGAATATATATAGGGCTTCCTCACAAGTGGTCAGATAAGGTGATTGCATACAGGAGGTAGGTTTCACACCTTGGCTAACAAATGCAATTAAGCTAAACTAGAGGGCACCAAATTTAACCCTTTGATAGCAGCAGGGTATGGAGACAGGCAGGATACAGACAGACCAGGAAAACAGGGGTAACAGCAGAAGATGAGATGTTCAAATGAAATATGGGATATTCATACCTGTAAGAGAAGGAGATATGGCAGACATTAGTGATTGCCAGAGGATTGATGAATGCATGAAGACCAAGGATGAATGTCTGGATAGTCCAGTGTAACTCTTACATAGCCACTTATAAGGAGGCCACTTGGGGAGAGGTCAAGCAATGTTAGTAGGAACTAATCATTCATTTATAGTGCAGAAAGTCAGACATGGAATGAGACTTCCACCAACTACGTTCAGCAGTGCAGAAACAACGTCATAGGTGTCGGGTTACAGTCGTGTGCCAGGGTTGGAAACGTGAATGTCGTGAAGAGCAGTAACTGGGGCTACATCCTCAACAGCAGATGTGAGAGTGGAGTTATAGAGAGGGGTAGCTTTGTTAGGGCACGACATGTTTGAGATAGGAGAGAGGAGAGGGAGTAAATTGGTTGAGAATGGTTGATTATTGTTGATTTTTTTGTCCAATTTTGGTCCAACCACAGCTTTATTAAAAGTAGTAACACACCAAAATTGGACAGAAAAAATCAATAACAATATGAATATATATATATATATATGATTGTTAACAGCAATCACACTCCTGTCATGCCCACGCAGCCAGTACATGCTGGAATCTGTGTATGCCTGGGCATGATAGGATTGCGATTGCTGTAAACAATCACATATATATATTAATATCGTTATTGCGTTTTTCTCTTCAATTTTGATGTACATATATATATATTGTTGTTGATTTTTTTGTCTAATTTTGGTGTGTTACTTACTTTTAATAAGCATTTTTTTTTTGCTTTTGTTGTTAAAGGTGGGGGAGTCATTTTCGGTTTCGGCGACGTGAATGCTGAATTTTCGGTTTCGGTCCAGAATTTTCATTTTCATTGCTACTATACACTAAGCCAGACACTGAAGTGGTAGGCCTTCACCACATCAATGTTTGGCTTAGTATATATTGATAGGGTTTATGCTGCATTATTGTCAATGTCTGACTCACTGTATAGTAATAGGGCTTACGCTGTACCCCGGTTAATGTTTGCCTAAGTATATAGTGATAGGTGTTATGCTGTACCCCCGTCAATGTCTGCTTCAGTATGTAAGGATAACAGTTATCTCATACCCCCGTCAATGTTTGCCTAATGATAGAAGCTATGCAGTTTTGAAGTGTGTGTGTGTGGGGGGGTGCCACATACAGGATCTGCCCCAGGTGCCAAATACTCTAGGTATGCCCCTGACCAGATGGAAGGTGGCCTGTGCCTCTAAGAGGAATAGTCAGCAAACAAGCAAAGGATCTGATAACAGGCAATAAGATGAGCAATACAGGAATCACAAAGTAGGTTTGTACCACACAAGGGCTCTGAACAAAGTAAGCGGGGGGTTTAAATACCTGATAGTCTGCTAAAGCCACTAATGATACTGCAGATAGGGGGTGGAGTCACTCCACCCACTAGATGATGTCAGCAAGCAGCGTCAGGAGGAAGGCAGGGCTCTTCTGTCTATGCCTGCTTTGTAACCATGCACGCACCTGTCATCCATACCAGTCCGTGCTCACCGCCATTTACCCTCCTGCGCCTGGAGCAGACGACGAGGAGAGAGCGGACCCCCTCCCATGCCGGTCAAGTGACACTGTCGACAGAGGCAGTGAATGGGTTAGCTGTGACTCCAGCCCTGGAGCGGATGCCCGCCGAGGTAAGTGCCCCATGTGTACCGTGCTCTGACACCCAACTACCACCTAGACCCACCAAATAATGTTACAGAGACTTATTTGGATAAAACAGGCCACAGCACACTTTATCAACAAAACATCAAGAACAACACTGTTGGCCTTAAAACACAAAGCATAAATTAACATGAACACACAATAAACAGCCAAACAACAAAAGTATAAATAACAACAATAACTGAAAATAACCCTGTCCTTGCCGACCCCTCACCACCGTACAATCCAAACCATAGGTACTCACCTCCCCCCTCGTCCAAAAAAAACATGACGGCTAACTTCCGCTTTCCCAAAACCAGTGCTAACCACCAGCCGACCATAAGCTCGCTGGGCACATCCAATAAAACACCAGAGATCAGAGGAGGATTGAGCCTTCCTTCACACCAGCATCCAAACTCCATAACTTACCAAAACCAGGCCGGCAAGGACACACAAACCGTCAGCTGTGACGAAAGAAAAGAAAGTTAGTACACATAAAATTAGGGAGGGTGGGAAGCAGGTAAGTCTGTCAGCTGTCAAAAGTGACCGGGGTTACCCAGGGGGCACCCTATATCCCCTAGGTATTCCCGCCCCTCACATTTACATCCCCCAATGAAAACACCCTTATCAAAAGCACGCAATCAACCACACACATACATGCTCCTTGTCCATTTAGCTACGCTAATTCCCAGGGGCCTGAAAGTGCTGCTGAAATGACCAACCTGTACACCCAGCTAAACAAGGAATCGGCCCCCAGATTACACTATTTACAAGCAGATATGTTAAGTATATTGGGAATTCATCACATGATACGGCTTAACCTGCCGCTTCATCACTACCCCAATGTATAGATCTATTTACACACCGGATGGAGTAGTAACTGTCATTTCTTAAATGTTAACTTTTTTTAATGAACATATCCTATATTGTTTTGAATTAATACATGAAATAGAAGCCCCCATGATTAGCAGTCCTCTGAAGCGACACCCCTTCTCACTCCAATCCTGACCCCTTATCTCCTCGTAATGGATTCCTGCACGTTCTTGGTAGCAAAGAAATGATCGTTGAGCCAATTTACAGTTTGATTACTGGTCATATTTACACCATTTCATAGGTGACATGAATGAAGTAGCGTCCAGTTTCGGTCCCTCTTACAAATAAGACAAGAGACACTTCTTTATTTCAAAACTTTATTAACCCCTTAATGACAAAGCCCGTACATGTACGGGCTCAAAATGCATTGTCCTTAAGGGGTTAATCGTCAGATGTGGAATTTATTTCTCCGCGGTGCGGACTGCAAATAACTACAGCACCCCGACACCAGCTTAAAAACCTGAGTGCCCGGCCAGCTGTGTAACTAGAAACCCCAGGGCCCCGGTGCGAGAATCTGTTAAGGGCCCCGAGACAGATGCCTCACTTTCCCAACACTGGAGTGTGGGCAGCGCTGAGGCAGACCGCGGGGAGCAGAGGAGTCCTGGAGTTCTGTCAGTCAGGGGGGCCCAAGAGGTGCCGAGCGGTCGTTTTCAGCAACCACTCAGCACCCCTTGGGCC
>VKOC01029306.1:0-13266 GCA_009364415.1 Spea multiplicata
AATAAAATAAAAAAAAAAATATATATATATATACATATACACTTAAGGAGGTATATTCCATTTTGCACTTTCACATGCACTTTAAATATGATATATTGATTTCCAATATAGTAAAGTATTGCACATTATACTGTAACACTGTTATTTAATTGAGTATATATGGTTAACCCTGCAGCACTTTAACATTGGCACTTTAGTAAGCACTTTATATATTCATTTACACACTGTTACTATATTTAATATGTGATTAACCTTGTGGCACTTATTAGATATTTTATACTATTTACACAATATATATTAATATTTCTGTTTTCTGATGGAGGTTATAACAGTATACTTTTTATCCCTTAAAAATATTCTTCTCTATAAAATCATGGGTATAAATGAATCTTAAAACAATCTCTCTGATACAACTGATTTATTTAATAAGTATTATTTTTTACTTTTTACAAATAATAAACACATTTTTTATGTAATTTATTTTTAACATATATAAGATCCAGATCTTCGTTCTTTCATTTTTTACTTCTCATAATAAAGATTTTTTATATATTTATCGATAAGACAAAACATCTAAATTTTATGTTCCAACGATTTTATTGAAGAATATTTATAAATAACAACAGCGGAAAGTACTTTTAACTTTTGTATCTTTCTTCGTGACCAGTACTGATGGACTAGTATTGAATACATTGACGGTACCTTACCGTGTTATGCCAATACGAGCGTGTGGACTTACACTTTATTTAAATAAGGAGGGGACGAACCAGAAGCCGGAGAACGTTGTGCGTGACTATGCAATCACGTACGCGACGCCAATGACGAGTAGGCAGACGAACAGCCGGATTGGTCACGCCGATGACGGAGGACGCCCGCAACCCGGAAATTGTATTTAATCGCCACACGGACTCGTACCGTTTACAGATATACGCTATATTCAATTTCTTCTCCTGAGGAAGCCAGTATAGCACTGGCGAAACGCGTTGAGAGCCGAAAGTACTTTGTGAGAGGACTTATACCAGTGGATCCTGTTTGTTATTGCGCTTTTGCACACCTGTAATAGAGTTGTGCCAACAAGAACTGTAAGTGCATTCAGACCTTCCTCCACTTGGATTTGCCTGAGATTCTGCACCATTTGTGGTCTTTTGTTTTTTAGTATTCTGAAGATATTAAATTCTGATCTTATCGTATCCTGATGGGCCTGATTTACTCAACTAGTTTGTGAGTGGATTTTACACCTTTTTTATTTTCTATTTTTATAAACATATTGCACTATCAGTGTTGTTTTTGTTTTTTCTCCCTATGTATATGCGCTCCTTGGTTGTTTTATTGCAATCATTTATTAGCATCAGAGGTCATATTCATTTCCATAAAGCTAGATCCAGCCCCCTGGCATATTTCATTTGATTTTCAATCCGACAGGCTTCCTAAATAATTTATATAAAGAAAAAGCTGTGGAGGCAGAAAATAATAGGTTTTTAATAGTTTTCTTTTAATATATATAGCATCTTGTTTTTCTGGTGTTTATTGGCCACAGGGCTGATTTAATACCAAATGCTATCATATTCTTAATTCTTTCCTACAGTTCTATTGGACCACCCATGTTTTGGGGCTTTTTGTCTAGACAGAAAATAACGGATAGATAAAGATTCCTCCCCTCTTCGGAAAAGATAAAGTATTAATAAAAATTCTAAATACATGGACCCAGGGATATAAAAAAAAGAAAAAGAAGGTACCCATACTCTCATACCCTCATTAGAATTATAAAAAAGAAAAAAAAACTTCTCTGTCCCAACCTAAAAGTTTTTTAAATAATAAAAGAACTATGTAGCAGCTTTTTTGTCTTCTGAGGCATAAAATACTACATGTAATGTCAATTATAAGAGGATGTTGCTGAAGATAAATTGTTGTATTTACAGAAGTGGCACCTAAGCTGTGAAATAAATCCTACATAAACATGCAATTAAAGTATTTGTTCACATTTTCCATACTAAGTTATGAACTATACAAATAATAATAAATACATATAAAAAAGGTACTAAAACAGAAGGCTGTGTATCCAACTACCCCAGACCACTCACAATGATGACTTGGACCACAAGGCTGAGATCACCAATCATACTTATTGGAACTAGGTGAGCTGCATCACAAAGGATTATCTTTTTGATGCTAAAACACCTATGTGATCCCTACATATTTTCCTGTGTTAATATAACCCATATTCCTTAATACTATTTTAATAAATATGAATATCGGTATCATATATGTCATCTTCACCAAATTCGCCTCTTATTCTTTCCAAAGCACTGTATAAATCTCTATCTACAACAGACCTAACACCTTAGCCTCTCTGACTCTCTACCCAATAAAACCTTCTATTTATGGTTCCAAATGGGCCACCATATAGGTTTATCCATGTTAATATTTAAAGCACCCATTTTTATAATATTACATATTGTGACCTCTTATAATGTTTCAATTAACACATCTCTTCTTACAACACATATAGTCAGGGGCTATGACAAGACAGAATTGACAGACTAATACAAACCGATACATTACTGGCCATTTTCTTGTTGGTACTGTTTAAATAAAACTTTTAGCGTCTCGATGATGTACAATGTCTCATCTCAGTTCTACATTACTTGTGACCTACTTTGCTTTAGAGTCACGGGTACTTTGTCTGGTACGTCGGGATATCACAGGACTCCTTGATCTCAACACAACTCAGACTGGTGTGTCTTCAGCTACATGCAGGTATAAATACATATAAATCTATTAATTTTACTCCGTTTATCTCACAGCTAGGTTTTGTTCTTTGTGTTGGTGGCTTGAGGCAGAGATAGGACAGATATGACACTAAGACGTCTTTCACTTTACCTTAACCGTTCATACAGAGTGGAACAAGTTGATGTAATTTTCCTTGTCAGGATTCTTGGATTGAGACTGGTGACAGGGTCTGACAAACCATATTTTTTGTAGAAGAAGGATGAAGTTAAAACAATAAAGGTATTTGCAACTGTCTGCGGGCTACAAATTTACTGCTGTACAAAAAAACTCTAATGTATACTTACACTAAGCCAAAACATGATGAAATCCACACTTTGACAAAATCAAATAAAGTGTATGTTATTTAGGGGGATTAATGGGATTTAAGGCAGTAATTAAATGAATTGATATCTTAAATTGTTATTCTATGACTGAACTTTTTCCTTCTTTTAAAACATTTTTAATAAATGAATGGCCTGGGGAAGTATATTTTAATTTCAAATATGTAAAAAAAAAGAAAAAAAAAGAGATCCATTACTGAGCACCTATTCGCAATAACCCCTAATAGGCCTGCATGCGATATAAGAAGCGGTTGATGAATAGTGTTAAGCCTCTTTGCTGATCATTTATCCCATGAAAAAGGTAAAACAAATTGTATCAGTACATGTTTAAAAACTGACAAATGCAATACCTGCCTCCACAATTAACCAACGTAAATTATAGATAGCAGCTAGAGCACACATAGAAATGTTTAAATTCCTTTGTTGCAAACCCAGCGTCATGAAAACAAGTAATGACAAGAATGAAATGCATTGATGACGTTTGCTCTGATCCTGGAAGAAAAAAAAAACCCGGGACTCGCAGGCATAAAGTGAAGCATACTGTAGAAAATGAATCTTTTCATATAAAAGTTGTTTATGAACGATTGTTTGTTTGAATTTACAGTTCTTGCTCCCCCACTCATAGATCTTAAGCTAGGATTACGCTGTAGTCAAAATAACAGGAGACACTGGTAGAATTTCCTTGAAGCAGGGTTTGATTCATCCTGTTATAGCTGTCATGCCTAAATATGATGTGTTTATGTTGTGATTTTATAGGACAGCTCAGTTATATAAAAAATGATTTATATTTGATTTGAAGATCCATTTCAATTAAAATACTATAGAATAATGCTATATTGTCAAGCTCCAGGTCAAGTGTAAGTTTATAGTGGCGTTTATCCACTGAATTATAGTATGAATCAAACCAAACACTAAAAAATGTGGCTCCATCTCTACTCCTACTCAGATTAAAGCACTTATCAATTTCACTGTTCACCAAACAGCATGTATTTAACTTGTGTACACCAGCTGGCCAACTAACAATGAAATCTCTAGTGAGGTTCATCTCTGGAGACACTTGGTGGGGCCACAGTAGCAGGGAGACTTCACCAAGATAAACTACCCAGGGACGCGTTGTACCTTGTACGTAAGACCAGCTATGTAGAGATGAATGAGCTAGGACCTCTAGCAGGTACAACTTGATAAAAAATATATGATGGTAATCATCCAGATAAAATGAAGCAGAAGAAAGTGATCTGCGCAAATCAACATATAAAACATATCACAAAAAAAATCATAGAGCTTTCTGTACGTAATAAAATAGTTTTCTTTCAGGACAAATTCCCACTCACAAGATATTGACCTATAAAGCGCTATTTATGTAGGCATTGGTGTGAGATCTTGGCAATAATTCCACAGACCACTTCAAGATAGCAATTGGAGACCTCACAATAAAGCCAGAGAAGAAATAGAAGGCAGAGCTCATGCAAAGCATAAAGATTTATTCCATAAAAAAATGTTACATTAAAAAGTGCTTATTTGTAAGGAAACTCTTCTGCAGACCTCTTCAGACATAGCTCCTCGTGGCCAGTTAGACAATATATGTGATAATGTCCTGCACCACGTGTTTTACCACTATTATTCAGCTTCTTCTAGGTGCATCAAAAAAGGCCCCTGCACTACATCCCTAGGCAGCCTTACAGCTACTGTATATCTGTGAAGAATTCCCTTCTTTTAATTTATGATAACTGCTCCTTTAATAGTATTATATATTATTTTGCTACCTGCATGGTCCTGCGGTTTAAATGTATTGAGTATCACTTCCATAGATCTAAAATATTATATTAATAAAAGGTTTTGTCTATCTGAATGTGTAATATATTTATAGATGTTTGTGTTTTGAAAGGGCTCTCACCCTTTTCTGACTAGACATATAAAACTTACAATTCACTGCCGTAGGTGATGGTATTTTTCAATACAGTATTAAAGAGATTAAATAATAGCACTCAGACATATACTTTCTCCAACTAAAATACTGTTGGTGCTCCCTTTCTCAGGAGGCTGTTGCTTGAAACCTGTGAGGTCACATTATGTTGTGTGTCCCTATGGCCAAAGCCTGTGAGGACGCTATCAGACCCATCATCATGCCAGGCAGCTCACCAGGAAATGTACCAGTATCACAGCGAGCCAGTCCAGCACCGTATAACAGGTCCCAATAAATGAATGAGTAGAAGCATTTAGCCAATTCAGCTTGGGCTTCCAATGCTGACCAGCTGGGCCAAGTACAATGAGGAGCTTGAACCCACACCAGTTAGCAAAACTCCATCAACTACTTTTCCCTACAGCGTCACAACAAACAAAGTTTACCATTTGAAAATCGATATCTAGTATGTCCACTTAATGTCATGAAACTTCCTTTGGTGAAGTGATAACAGATTACCAAAATTACTACTGTATCTAAAGTACATGACTGTGCTTGTCAGAAACAGATCATTTGACAGAAATCTGTCATATCCATGCAACTCCTGTAGTGAAAAGTCAGTGAACGGATTAATCTGCTCAGAGCACTCAATGTTCTCTCTTCACTTGAGCAATTTTGCCTGTTGGCCAATTCTGATTTTCATAGATCAACAGCAAAAAGACTTCAATGGTGCAAAACATCCATTTATCTCATATATCCAAACTAACAGAATGCATGTAATCACCAACACGGCAAATGTTTTAACCTAGAATTAGTAACTAATATTTTGCATGATTTTATATAAATGTTTGACATAATTATTGCATTTTAACAAATGTTAAACAGTAGAAACATGTCTCTTTATGACACAATCGTTCTAAACTTTAGATCAGTATTACTCAGTGTAGCCAGGAAATTAGACAAAAAGGCGACTAGACCGTTATTAATAGGGAAAATTAAATAGAGTGAAATAGAAGAAAGGCTGTGATTTCAGATTGGCACATTGGCGGAGGGAGCTTCGTGATAAGCTGTAGACAGAACATGTTCTGTCATGCCAACCGACCAGGCTGCCAATATACACTATGCTTATGTGTCAATGTCTGTACTTATGTATTTGTAATGCTAGGGCTCTCTTTATTTTGGGTCAGTTAGAGGAAATCCATGATCTCCTGTCCGACCCTGCTCCTCCAGTGGCGGGCAGTTCAGTCCTCAGGGGAGAGCCTGAAGAGTAGCGTACACCACAATTTGGATGGACGCTTTGCTCCTTTTTCTCCACAACTTAAGACTGTCCTGGATGGATATTCCCTTCTAGAAAATCAATATGTCTGTAGTGTACTCCTGTAATCAGGGAGTGCAGCTGAACATAAATTGTGTTCACCCGCTGTTTTTTCTGTGTAGAAAAAAATCCAAAGCGAAATTGAAAAATATATATACATTTTTGGTATAGTTTTTTTTAATCACTAATAAATATAATGTTTTGTGTCTTTCTATGGTTTCAAAAGAAAGCTGAAAATATGTCTAATTTGTGTGGGTACATCAAACGCAGAAAAAAACCCTAGATTTAACCAATATATGGTAAAAATGGCAAAAAGCTCTGGTCATTAAGTTATCATAAATTTCCAGTCCTTAATGGGGTTAATAAATGACTGTATACAAAGCTTGGCAAAACAAAAACTTTACTTACTGCCTCCACGCTAAAAGGAATGAAAAAAGGTGTTTATATAGCTAGCTTTGACTTTTTGCAAGCTAGACATACAGGGTTGTATAGCAATTGAATGCAATTGCTTAATTCCTAGTGTTGCTTATCTAGAACATAAACATCAGTATTCCCATGGTTTCAAAAAGTAATTTAACTTATTTTTGGATTGGTTTCTCCTATAAATTGCTCTGTGATCAGATTAAAATAAAACTTTTGGAATTGTTGCCTTAAGAGACCTCGGGTTGACCTTCATTCTTTGAATTTGTGTTATATGTTTACTTTTGATCGAGAACAGTCTGTTATCAAAGAAAGTCAGGAAAATGAACAGGGAAAACACTTATCTGGAAGTAAAACCTCTAGTGTGCAGTGGGTGTGACAGCTGTCGTCATTTTGATTGAACAGTCTGTCCATATTCTGCTCAGGACGTACTAAAGTGAGCTAGTCATTGTTTAGTTAAATGAGAAAAGAACATTTGACGTTAGAAGTGAATTGAATATCACTAGCAGAAAAAAATGCACGGCTGGTGAAATTATATGCAAGTCCGTTGATTGTCATGTGCTTTGTGCTCTTATGAAGGCTTACAGCACTCAGGGAATTGATTGTTCTTACATACTATTTGATTCCACCTCATTTAAAGTTTTCCCATCCATTACAACTAATTAATTGCCTACGTACTTTTACATAATGCCTAGTAATTTTACACATTTTACACAGATTTGTGCTTAAAGGGAAGTAACAAATATATTTGTAGAAGTTCTGGGTGAACTATTTATATATATACTATATGACCAAAATTATGTGCACACCTGACCATCTCACCTATATTACCTTGTTGGACATCCTATTCCAAAACCATTAATATGGATTTGGTTACCCCTTTTCAGCTATAACATCCTTCACCCTTCTGGGAGTGTGTCTGTGGGAACTTGTACCCATTCATCTAGAAGAGCGTTTGTTAGGTCAGACACTGGTGTTCAACGAGAAGGCCTGGCCTGTAATCGGCATTCCAAGTCATCCCAGAGATGTGTAGCGGGGATAGGTTCAGTGCTATGTGCAAGCCACTCAAGTTCCTCCACACCAAACTTGTCAAACCATGTCCTTATGGACTTTGCTTTGTGCAAAGGGGTACAGTCATGCAGGAACATGGTGCGACAATAGCATACATTATGTAAAATGTAGGGCTGCAACTAACGATTATTTTAATAATCGATTAGTAGGCCGATTATTTTTCAATTAATTGGATAAAAAAAATGCAAACTTTTTAAATTTAAAATAATGTAATAAAAAACTTACAATTTACATCTCTTTCATATAACAATGGCCTCTCTCTATTCGCCTTCTTATTATACTGACATAATAATAAAAGCTACAAGAACCCAAACACGGTGTTTCTCAAACTAGGTTTTAATAAAGTTATTAGTAAATATTAATTCATATGTTAACTATTTTTCATATTTAATAAACACTAAGAGAAAAAAGATTTTTTGGTTTTTATTTTCTTTTATTTACCAAACTCCCCCCATTTATGCACGTTGTCAACGATTTTCATTATCGATTTTATCGATTAGTTGTTTGCAGCCCTACTAAAATGTGTAATATCGTGTAGCATTAACATTACCCCTGACTAGAACTAAGGGGCTCAAACCCAGAAAAACAGTCCCAGTCCATTAAGCTTCCTCCATCATACTTTACAGTGGGCACTATGCATTCCAATTAGTAGTGTTCTGGCATCTGCCAAACCCAGATTTGTCCATCAGACTTCCAGATAGCGAAACATGATTTATTACTCCTGAGAACACATTTCCACTGCTCCAGAGTCCAGTACCAGTGTGCTCTACACCACTTCAGATGACGTTTGGAATTACGCATTTTTTGGCTTGTGTGAAGCTGCTCAGCCATGGAAACCCATTTCATGATGCTCCCAACACACACAGTGCGTGTGCCATCTGATAAGCACAAGGGAAATTAAATACATTCTTAGCAACTTAAAAACAAAAAGGTAGCAATTATCCAGGTGCCTAAACATCCACACAAGCATTTTATTATGGCTGAAGCTTGCATGGGTATATAGCTAGTATGAGCTGAGCCAGTATATTTGTAATGTGCTTTTATGATTTTAAAATACACAGAGGAATAATCATTACCTACATTCCTATATCCTAGGTAAGTAGTTGGTTATTCCCCAGTGTAAATAATATATTATATAATAGTAATAATAATCATCATAAGAATCATCAGAATTAACAATAAATTATTTGGAACTAATTTTTATTTCGATTTTCTTTTCCGTATATGCCCTGATCAGTGATCAGTGATCAGTAGAGTGTTATAACCATTTTTCTTCTTACGTTTTCTTGGGTGGGGTTACATTTTTTATCTAGAGTTTTTCAGATGTTCACAAATGTTGTGGCAGAATCAGTTATAATTATAGGGTTTAATGTTGGATAGAGAGAAAAACTATTTTAAGTATATGCAAAAAAATATTATTATAACCTAAGCAACATAGTATGGGCAAGCAAACATATTAGCATGTAGTTGGTATTATAGAAAAAACAGCCTTGTAGGAAAAATTAGATTGTGGGCATTGTGTTACTTCTGGTCGCTTGGGAAATACTTTGATCTCCCATGATTGACCCAGTGCTATAGCAGCTAAAGCCTTCAATTATAGTTCAAAGTGCATGTTTAAAAGGGTGCTAAAATGCCAAGGTCAACAACACATTCATTATTAACCCCTTAATGACAAAGCCCGTACATGTACGGGCTCAAAGTGCATTGTTTTCAGTGGGTTTAGGGACCGCCCATTGTCCTTAAGGGGTTAAGTTTACATTACAATAATTAAGTGGCAGCAGATTTTCAAGCACTCTTCCAAGAGGAGAGATCTAAAATGACCAATATCGTTAATGTGCACAGCATACATAAATAACAAAAAAGTGACCTACTGGAGAGGAGGAAAACCTTACTCTTAAAAACACTGGGGGGGAAATAGAGGGTGAATTATTTGATTGACACAAGAGTTTTTATTTGCAGAAGTCAATAATCTTAAGAAATATGAATTTAAAGGATATTTTGTTTACTT
The DNA here is from genome assembly GCA_009364415.1 of Spea multiplicata. Lineage (NCBI taxonomy): Eukaryota > Metazoa > Chordata > Amphibia > Anura > Pelobatidae > Spea > Spea multiplicata. Next base: position 9,825 of record VKOC01029306.1, read on the forward strand.
CATTTTGCTGCATGAACACAGTATTCCTATTAGTACTGTGAGTTTATCTTGCCCTACAGACATGTTTACAAACATCATGAAATTCTTTAACATCACTGCAGCTGTGCTCATGTCTGATAATGGTTATTATCTGTACTGCATTCCTCCACTACGTTAAGAAAGAACATTACAAATGACATGAACTCCCATCATCAGTACAAACTTTGAAGTTATAGTTAAAAAAGGCCATAAATATTTTTATGAAAATTGAATTCAACAGAATCCTATTGTTTCTTATAGTAAGTGAACTTTAAACCACACACACATACAGTCGTATGAAAAATAAAGTACACCCTCTTTGAATTCTATGGGTTTTACATATCAGAACATAATATGTCATGGTATATAACAGGTCTAAAATTTAGGTAAATACAACCTCAGATGAATAACAACACATGACATATTACACTGTGTCATGATTTATTCAACAAAAAATAAAGGCAAAATGGAGAAGCCATGTGTGAAAAACTAAGTACAGTCTTCCTGCTTCCATATGAATTAAACAGAAAGATGCTGCTAATCAAATGCCCTTAATTAATTGATCCTTCAGTAAGTGGAACACCTAGTCTGGAGTGTGTTAAGATAATAGCAAGGAGGAAAGCCATCAGCAATGATCACAGAGAAGCAATTGTTGCTGGGAAGGGTTATAAGGCCAGTTCCAAACAATTTGAAGTCCACCATTCTACAGTGAGAAAGATTATTCAAAAGTAAAAACAAACATTCAAGTAGATGTCCCAGCAAATCCATCCCAATGACCATGCAATGCTCAGAGGAATTGCAAAAAAAACTCTTCTCAGACTCTACAGTCCTCAGTTACCATGTTAAATGTTAAAGTTCATGAAAATGACTGAATAGTTATGTTACTATTTGAAGCATAAGAACTGGACCACCAAGCAATGGAAAGTGGTGGCCTTTTAACAATTAAAATTGAGGATATACATATTGACAACATTAACACAACTAAAGCCATACTAGTACAGAATTAGAAAAGGGCTCTGTTCTTGCAGGCTTACAATCTATTAGACTTCCATTTTTCAATTACAACTATATTAATAATAATAATAATAATAACGTTAATAATTTCAGCCCTTCTGAATTAAATTAAAAAACGTTTAAGAAATGTTTTTCCGGGTCAGATCTCTAAAATCAATTACTACACACATATTTAGTCATTTCCTTTACAAAATAACGTCTCATGTGAGAGTCTTAAAATTTGCCTATACCGGTGGAACAGTACAAACTGTTAGTCTGTACCCAGATAACATTTTGTTTGAACTTGTACAGGCATACGGCAGGCTGCGTGCTTCTACACATAAGAAAGATCTCACAAATCCTGTTTTGTTATGTAAATATGCATGTCATTTCTAGTAATAAGGTTTATAGCAGTTCCCTGTACGTCTCATCAGTATTATATCGTACAAAGCACCAAATGCAAAAAGGGAAACTAAGGATGTAACATTCTATTATTCATGTATTTTTGTCCCTGTTTATTTTGCCAGTTGAAATGTGATTCACTCTCATAGAGAAGTGATATACTGCCATCTAGTGATGTAACAAGGAAATGCTCTATTTAAAATGAATCAATTAGCTTCCAATGAAAAGCTTCTCTATTTTGAGTAGCTAAAATATAAAGTGAGGCAAACAAGAATGCTATTCTATGAACCCTACCTGATTACAATACTTTGGAAATTTGCATTTGTTCTGTAGCCCCTCAAGAGCAGTCTAAGTGCTGTAAAAGTACTTTGTTTATTTCAAACTAATGAGTTCAGTTATGTCTGCTACCTTTCTACAAAATAGATAAACATAGATCACACTTTATTGCCATAGTTACACAAATTTTTTGCAAGGAGGTCAAAGAAAGTAGCAGACCAACTGTATTTAACTATGGGACTGCTCTAGGCCTGACCAAGGGCAACACCCTACAGTCCCCATGGTCGGCATGTCGCATACATTAAAAGGAAATGTGCTCCTTTAAGAAACAGAATCATCTCACACAGCTTCCCTCCCTCTTACTCCATGCAGAGCAGTCTCTTCAGTGTAGCTTGCACTCTTTGTTTTCACATCGATATCTATTACTCTTAGTTATAATGCAAACAATGATGAGGATTATGATGAATAAGTTATCTATATACCACATGATGTCACAAGTGACAATAGAGCAGGGGCATCCAACATGCAGCCTGTTGGAAATCAAGGTGCGGTCCACATGAGATCTGCAGCGGAAACTGCGTCCCCAACTAGAGCCGGGCCTAGGGAGGAGAGTGCAGCAGATAGGAGTAATGCTGTACCACTGTCAATGTCTGGCTCAATATATAATGACAGCAATTATGCTGTAACACCGTCAATATCTGGCTCAGTATATAGTGAGAAGAGATATGCTGTACCATATCTGTTCAGTAAAGGTTATTTAAATGTATTTATAAGTTAATTTATTTTTCCATATTCCAGTTGACATAAATAAATATTCTTTACATTTCAGAGTGTTTGTGTGGTAGGGTGCCACATACAGGATCTGCCCTGGGTGCCAAATAGTCTAGGTACACTCAACAATGCTGCACTGTTTTAAGCTGATGAACACAACACTCATTACTCATACAATGTGATACATGGTATATGTAGGTTAAAGCATGCTAAATAAGACCCAGATGTCTCCACTTTGATTGTACATGCACATTCATGTTGTGGGAATATGGACATACAATGAAAATTGCATGACCTTCAATATCTACCTGCCTTCTATCCATGCAATACTAACCCTGATCAATTTTAAATGTAAACAGGATGTGCCAGATGTACATGAATAACATTATTATTATTACATTATGGTTACACTTCGTTTTATTAATAACAATATTGTATGTTGATGGACATGATGTCATAGGACGGATGTCAACTCGAAAATATGGTTAGTTTTCAAGGACATTTGCAAGTGTTATTTGCAATTGAAATTCAGCACATTTTACAAAGAGCTGAAATACATCTATTTGGAAATACATCTTTATATCCAGCAATAATGGGTATATCCGTGTTATTTTGTAATACCACTGTTTCTGTATCACCTAGTCAAATCAATGCTGCCACACCCCAAACCATGCCCACCAAAACTACACCAACATCCATTATGTGACCCCCCAAACCACATAGACGCACTTACAAACACAAACACACACACTAGCATATCCAGACACACACAGGCAGGGCCTGATTAAGACATTGTAGGCCCCTGGGCTACAGGTACTGTGCGGCCACCAGTAATATCGGCTGCCCGGCTTGCCACTCTGCCCCAATATATGCCTTATACCCTCTATATACCCCCTAAATGCCACTCAGCCCCTTAGATATGCCTTTCACCCCCTATATGCCACTATGCCTCCCAGATATGCCTTATACCCCCTAGATACCA
>VKOC01029307.1:0-25952 GCA_009364415.1 Spea multiplicata
TTTAAACTTCGCCCCAGGCGGCGTTACGGCTTCAGCCGGCCCTGAATAAAGTAGATCTTAAATGAGGTTTTTTGGGGTGGGGTGTGGGGGTTTCAGTGTTGGATCAAAATGTTTCAGTTATTCCGGGGTTGACGAGAATGAATGTAGTTCACCCCAAATGTAATATGGGATTTGGTTATAAAATATAACCAAATCTGTCACCGTGTTGATGATATGTGTGTCTGCTTGTTTCAGCTTGCCAAGTCTCTTACTCCATGGGATATCCTGCTGGGTTTGATTGCCGCTGCAACACACGATTTAGATCATCCTGGTGTAAATCAATCTTTTCTAATAAAAACAAACCACTACTTAGCAACTTTATACAAGGTAATTGGCTGCAATAGACGGGAGAAATGTTTGATTAGATGCCGGTAACTTTTATTATAGGGTTCGCGCATGCAGTGTTTGACGGGACCTGTATACTAATCATTTATAATATATAATTAATGTAATCATAACGATCATTATAATGATTATAACTAATCATCATAATATATAATTATAACATGTGATTGATAGCCAAGCATGAGAGAAAACATTGTGATGATACACCTTCTGCTTTTCAGAATACCTCAGTATTAGAAAACCACCACTGGAGATCTGCAGTGGGCTTGTTGCGAGAATCGGGTTTGTTTGCACATATGTCTGTAGAAGACAGGTGAGATGTAATGGATGCTTTCTCCTTTTGTGTTTCAATTTCTAATTGGAAATAAGTGAAAAAATAGGAAAATTCTTCACTAGAGTATAGACATTTTTCTCTGTTTAGCATGTGCTAATAATAATAATAATAATTAAATAGCACACCTTTCTCTCTGACGTCCATTCTTTATCGTTATTAATCTGATGTAGCTTGTTTTAGAACTGGTACAAAAATCAAGAGTGGGAAGGGTCTTTGCCTTCAGCTGATCTATGTGATGTATTTTGAATGCATTGATAAAATCAATAAGTGACAGAGAGAGATGTAATTCGACTTCTGCTTCGATGCAGATTTCTTGATGAATACTTATCTGGTGTCTTTATTTCCCAGACAACACATGGAGAGCCAGTTAGGCTCCATCATTCTTGCTACGGACATCAGTCGACAAAACGAGTACCTCTCCCAGTTCAGAACCCACCTGGACAGAGAAGACTTATGTCTGGAGAATGCTGCACACCGGCATTTCATATTACAGGTACCTGTTTAATTTGTGCTAATTTTAATTACGTGCATATTGCATGCAGACCACCAGAGTTTATCGAGATTGTGCAGGAGAGACGCAGGTTACTTTGGTACAGCCTTACTGTTGTGATATTAATTCTCATTGTATACTTTTAGAAGCCCACAAACACTTCTAGGTTCCTTCCCACTCGTCGTGGTGGTCTTTTTTGTTCGGCTGTCCTTTATTGTTTCAAGCCGCTTTATGAATCTTTTTGTGATCGCTGATTTGCTCATATATAATATTATAATATATAAGTGTTTGCAAGGAATAAATGGCTGCTGCTTTTGATGTGTTCAGAACCCCTTGTAAAATTCACCTTTGTTTTCCTCCACAACTCCAGATGGCTTTGAAGTGTGCAGATATCTGTAACCCGTGCCGGACCTGGGAGCTGAGCAAGCAGTGGAGTGAAAAAGTCACGGAGGAATTTTTCTACCAAGGTAAGTAACCCCGAGTGTATCTATACACCATATCTCTGAGATCTGCAAAACTCACATGGTCCAGGTTAATCCACTAAAAAGGTATCAGACGTCCCAGGACGTGCCCTTGGGTTTTTGATGAATAGATTTTCATCAGACAAATCGTTGAAGTTTGGGGATCATTGCGCTTTCTAGCATGTTGACCAAATACTCTTCAGCGTTAACATTATCTGTGAAGATGTTTTATATAGAAACGCACAACTTCCAGAAGCCTTTTCACTTTCTTTTGCAACAGCCAATTAGTCTCTGCTTTTTGTGTCGCATGACAAGCATTCTTTGAAACATTTTGAATGAGGTAAAATTTGGTATTAATGCAGAATTATTAGAATTGCTATCCGGATTAGGTGGAATCATCATGTTGGTCTTGTGGGAACTCATCCCATTTTAGTGAATGGCTCCAATGAGTATATGCCACTTTTAATGAATGACTCAAAAGGGAAAACAAGCTTCAGGAATTTCTTATTTGTTTTCAAATATGTCTAAAAATACATTTTTGCAGGATTGTATTAATAGGATTTGTAAATACCATGACATTTAAGGGGAATATGCGTATTTTAAGCATGTTTTAATTACTTTTAGGTGATGTTGAAAGGAAATATAAACTGGATCTCAGCCCACTGTGTGATCGGCATACATCTAACATTGCCAATATCCAGATTGGTAAGCATGTGAGATAAATGTGGTTACTCTCAAACCAGATTTTGTTTTGTGTATTTTATTATGCGTTGTATATGCGCACGGACGTCTGCATCTATCTAGCAAATGGTGACATTACAGTGAGGTACAATGGGGACAAGAGTGTACATGGCTGCGTTTCTTTAAATCTAATCCACATTAAAGCTTCACATGAACAAAGTCAGATTGTGCCCACATCCAGACTTGTGATAAGAATGAGGCCCTGGCACTTTAAGGTGCATGTGTTTATAGTCTCGGTACGGAGGAAAGCTAAATCTGTCCAAAGCTTTAGTGAGCGTATGTACCCTCCATGCCGCTAAACAACCTATTCACTTAAGTGTGCTGTAGCCCTATTCACAATTATTGGCCCACTGGTTGACTGGGTGTTCCAGGTGCGCGGCTCCACATGAAGCAGGGCGATCTGAAGCCCATTGCCCGTCGGCCCTTCTGGACCTGTTGCTGCCTGTTTGCTGACTATATCATTTCATTATTAGATATCTTTTTTTTTCTTACATTTTGCTAAAACACACAGTGCTGCCGCCCATGAAAAATGATGTATTGTCATCAGTATCTCTTAAAAATACTTTAGGCCATAGTTCTAGAAAGTCATTTCAGGGCTTCCAAGTTCCAGATGTGGAGCAATCGCCATAGGAACCAGAAGTATATCCCTGTTGATTAACATTTGCTACTTGTGGAGCTATAAAGCAGGGGATAAAGTTGTGCGTTTTTAGACTCCGATCCCTTGGACTAGAAAAGTAGAATGCAATGGCGAGCGCGGCCGCTTGATACTTTTTGCTTTCTCATTTCCGAGGTTTCATCACGTACCTGGTGGAGCCGTTGTTTGTGGAGTGGGCCCGATTCAGCAATACCAGATTGTCACAGACAATGCTTGGCCACGTTGGGCTCAACAAAGCCAGCTGGAAGGGAATGCTGCAGGAGCGCTCGAGCAGCGAAGAGGCCGACCCGGCATTCGACGATACGGACTGATAAACTTACCTCAGGAAGACCGCGCACCATGAACCTACCAACCGCTGGACAACCTTTTTAAGCGGGTTTTAATGTCTCGTACGGAAAGAAAAGTTCTTGGTGAGAGAGAATCTATCCTGATTGCCAAGGTTTTTTCGCTTAAATCTTAACGCCAGCATTAGTCACAAGTTTTCCTTTAACGTTCACTTTTTTTTTTCTTTTTTAAAAAACCATCGAGACCTGAACATAGAGCAATATGCACATACCTCAGTTGGCTTTTGTATGAAAGCTCGATTATGCAAAGCACAGCAGTGACTGATTGCAAACTGCAGGACGTTCTTTATGTGCCACAGGTTATTTTACTTTATTTTTCTTTATTCTAAACGTTAAAAGGAAACTTTTTCTTTCTTTGTTTCTTAAGAAGAAGACAAAAAGAATATTTAAAAACCTGAATTCTTTCTCGAAGCTGGCAGGAATTTCCCGGAATTCAAAGACTTGACGTCAAACCTTCCACCTTGCGCTAAATTTATGTCTGGAAATGTGAAGTGCCCACTGCTTTGCTGCCTTGGCAAGACACGCTGTTTACAAGTACACTGAAAATACTCATTGAACCTTTGCCTGGTCGCGAAAGAACCACTAACTGAATTCTCCTTTTTTTTTTCTCTTTTGTACGAATATTTAAGAGAACAAATTTTTTTTTTTTTTGGACTGCGATCCCTTCTCCGCTCTCCCCGCGGACTCTTATGAATGCCACAGAAATATTCCCGTTTGCAATACTTTGCCTACCGCGCAGCCAGGCTTCAGTGCAAAGTGGGAAACGAAGCAGCTTTTTTATATTTCTATTTAAGTGTTTGTTTTAATACAGAGTGCAAGGACCATGTGTGGCTTTTTTTTCTTTCTGTTCGTGGAGCTGCAGCGAATGCATTGCATGTTGTGTGGATCCCCCCTCCCTTTTTATAAATGTAGATTTATCTCTTTTCACTACTGAACACTTGAACTGCACGCCAACGGTGGAATTAATGTTTTATACACCATAATCAGCTCAGGGTATTTGCCAATCTGAAATAAAGTGGGAAGGGAAATGTTTGTTTTGGACAAGGGTACAAATGCCTTTTTTTGCTGCAGTGTGCGTGCGTTTGAATGTGGAGGAGGCGGGTGCGTGCGTGCATGCGAGTGACTGGTTGTGTGTGTGTGTATAGATGTAGGCTGTTCCGTCTGTAGCCCTCCCAGCTATTATCGGACCACTGCTTCCACCACCTTTAGCCAGCCCGCCATCGGCTGCGTAGGACGACGAGGTTCTACTAATTTGGAGGCTCGGAGGCGGTCAGCCATTGGTATTGATCGTTATGTTCAACACATCTAGAGGATGAGTGTATCGTAACAAATTGCTACAAATGCCTTAATCTATGCACAAAGCTAAGTGACCAAACCTGTTTTATTTTTATTTTCTTTAAATAAATGCATTTTTTTTTTTTTTAGTTTTTTTCCTCCTTGTATTAGTCTTTCTGTAGCAAAATAATACAGAATTGTAGGTTCTTTTGTTGTATGATACATTGTTTTAAGACCAATGGCAGGACTAATTTTAAACATTCCATTATTTTGTAACCTGTTTTAAGTATAGTGAGCACAACTGTTAGATAAGAAACTGGTGCTTTTTAGTTTATTTGTAGTTTTCCTCGGTATCGCTGTTAAAGACTGTTTTATTATCTGTTTACATTTTTGTCGCAACAGACATTTTTGGGGGGAGAAGGCTTCAGGGCAAATGCCATACTCATTTTACTACGTGCCTGTTGCTGTTCAATTTTGATGAATAAAAAGAAAAAAAAAAAGAGAGGTTTTAAAGTAGTCTTTTTGTGTCGCCCTGTCTTTGTCTTTCACAGAACGTCTCCATTCTTTTAGTGTTTCCTTGCAGGTACAAAGTTTATGTAGTGCTGATTTTCAAAGTAAAAAAGAACAAACTTGAAGGAGCTGTCCAGCCCTATTTTCATGTTAAATGCATAGTGGAGCCCAATCTGCATGGTCGCACTTTACTGAATGCAAATCTCAAGGCACATACTTCGTTATTCTTTGTGCAAGTTCCTGTTTCCTCCACAGATTTGATTAAATATAAAAAAAACATTCATCTATGATTAATAGTCTTCAATCTGTACCAACCAATGATTCCCCGGCTCTGAGCTCTACAGCCTCTAGATGGGGCCAGATATCATAATCCAAATCCTGGGAACAGGAGGTTAAATTGCTGCTATAGATCTATACATAGGATGAATTTCTAACGCCTATAATGTGTATTTTAAAGTGTAACTGCCTTAGGAGATTTACCCAAGACCTGCACTTTAAGATGCAGGATTCGTGACAGATCACTTTTCAGTGCATCTCTGTTTGATTAATAAACCGGCTCCAATGAAGCTGTTTGGAGATGTAGAAGTCTGTATAGTGTTAAACATCTTCTGGTGCGATATAACATATGATATTGATGTGTTTCTTTGTAGTATGCATAATTTCTTAATTTTATCTAAGCACATGATTTGTCTGAAAATCATGAAAATGTATACTCTGTTTAACACTTAGATCCTGCAAGTGTTGAGCTGCTCGGCAACTTCATTATTTACAAATAAAATAAAAAAAATAAATAACCGAACACTTGGGCCATTCTTTATTAACTCTGCAAAAAGAAAATGGTACCTTTAACACAATTTACATTCAAGGAAATGATGATCATTTATACAAAGTAGACACAATTTCCTTTGAAATATTTAAATATAACACAAAGTAAAAAGCATAGAAAAATCCAGTTTTCTTTCTGTTCTAACAGTAGAAAGGGTGTTCTAGAAATATAAATCTAAAGCAAATACTATATGTAACAATGCCTCTGCTCAGGGGCAGGGTTTGCCTGTATCTCATTTCTCTATTTTCATATAAAAATTGGGAATGTTTGCAGATTTCATCTTACCAATGTCTTACCCTTTAACTCCGCTTTTAACCAAAGTAACGTGTAATAATTTTGTAATGACTTGATCTCATCTTGCATGCGCTCCGCTGCATTTTTATTTAAGATTAGAATCTAATTCCATCTCCTCTGGAATCCATTTTGAAGTGTACAGTCGTACATTTATGCTCAGCTTTCATCAGGAAAAGGAGATAAAATGCCTGTATAATGAAATTAATGCTGGCGTGCATGAATGAATACGCAAATATTGGGCTGGAATACATTTTTAAAGTAGTAGTCCGTCTTTTTCCATTTGCTTAACTCAGGGGCGTCCAACATGCAGCCCGCAAGACCTCGAGGTGCGGCCCGCGTAACATCAGCAGCCAGGGCAACCGATCTTACGCAGGCCACACCTCAAGCCCTGCTACTTAGCTGTGGGAGGGTCTTCTGTACTGCATAGAGGAAGCGGAACCTAGCAGAGTTCACGTGACATCACGACTCTGCTCCAGTCCTGCTTCCTCTGTGCTTTATGAGAGAACGCAGAGGGAGGCTGCGCCCTTTGCTGAAGTCTGAGCGGCATCGAGGAGCTGCAGTGCAGGTAAGGGGGTGGGGAGGGTGTTTGAATGAGTAGGCGTGATTGAGGGAATGAATCTGTGAATGAATGAGTGTGTGTGTGTCATAGCATGGATGTGTAAGTGCTGGAACCTAGGCATGATGGACTGTGATTGCTGTTAGCAATCACACTCCTATCATGCCAAGTCAGCCGTACATGCTGAACCTAGCTAGCTGCCCCTTGTGTATTGATGCTGCCATCAGTATGAGGATCACATTACACAGCCACCCCCAGCTGTACTGGCTGACTTGGCATGATAGGAGTGTGATTGCTAACAGCAAGCACAGTCCCATCATGCCTAGGTACCAGCATTTACTGGTTGCCTGGGTATGATAGGAGTGTGATTGCTGTTAGCAATCACACTCCTATCATGCCAAGTCATATTGCTATTTTTTTTGTCCAATTGTGTTACCTACTTCTATTAAAAATGTTTTTATTATTTTTAAAGATGGGAGTAATTTTCGGTTTTGGCTAAGTGAACCGTGAATGTTTTGGTCCAGAATTTTCATTTTGGTGCATCCCTAGAATAAATAGAACAATTTATTTTTAATTATCCTGAATTTGTAATCGCAAAACTTTCTAGGCCCAGAAATCAGTGAGAGGAAAAGTAAAGGTTTTGTGTCATTTTAATCTGCATATTTTATTAAAGGCTATATTTTCTCACAGTGAAAAATGAGTGCGGCCCGCGGACGTATATAATTCTGATGAAGTGGCCCACTGCAGAAGAAACTTGGACACCCCTGGCTGAACTGTTCTCTCTCGCTCCCTCTGCAAACAGAGAAATTCTATTTGATTCCCATCTGATGCCTGACCTCCACAGCAGTACCGGGTATCCATGTCTGCGCTAGAAGCACACGTTTCCCCGCTAGGGGCTGAGTTCAGTAGTGAACCCCATGCATCTCCATATTCGGCATGGAATCCAGTGAAATATCTAAAGATGCTACCAACATTAGTGTAGAAGGACAAAGTAGATCTCTTGGATTTATAGAACTGGGAAAAGCATGTGATGGTCAAACACTTTGTAGTGTGGCCTAGTTCCACCGCTCAGGTTAATGGCGTGCAAGCCTGTTCAACAAATTGGCATGAACAGGCCTAGGCAGGATTTAATCCTCCGTCCTGCTCTATAGAAGAAAGCACGGGGAGTGCGCATGTCTAGAGCTGCATACCAGGAAAAAGCCAGCAGCTTCCACTTAACTGAAAGACAGGGATCACTTAGGCAAATATGGTTTACTTAGCTGATCCCTGGGAAAAGCAAACTGGTTGTGGCTGCCCCTTTAAATGAAACAAAAGTCTAATATGTTACAAAAATTAAAAAAAAGATGAAATTGTAAAATATGCTCATTAGTTAATTAACAATTATTTACTGAATGCTATCTAAGAAGCGTTAGAAAGTAAGTATTGGGCTAGGACTTGCACGTTCCACAACCCAAACTTCACACAAGTAATATCTGACTTTAACAGCAGGTGGCGATGCAGCAAAGCCCCTCATTCCTTAAAGATACATTTTCACTCTTATCCTCTGTACGTTTAACCCTTATAGTAACCACTCACCAGTTAAGCCCTCATTCGTAACACTTCCTTTAACGCTAATCCTCAGTACATGCAACTCGTTCAGTGAGTAACCACCCAATTGCCACTAACCATCAATTAAGTCATCATTCATCAACACTTTCTGTAACACTTTAGTATTGAGGTATTTCACTAAACGGCTGGAACCCTTACAAACTGCCACAGAGAATATGAAGCTTATCTATTACTCAGAAATTTCCACTTAGAATCATTCTGTTTCCATGTATACTGCAGAAAATAACATTTTTAAAACATATTTGGATTTGTATAGCCATACATCAGAGTGGTGTAACCTTATCCGTTACATGCCTTCGCAGAAATGTGATGCTTCCTTTGTAGAAGGGATTTTGCCATTTTTAAATGTATTTAACCCCTGCACCGATTATTAATATTTGACCAAAAAGGTCATACGTGGACTTTAGCAACAAACTACGGTGCAGGGTATGATTGTTCGATGAGATATTAGAAAAGAGACATCCTGCATTAGCGAGAGCTTTGGTCCAGAAATTAAAGGGTCATTACTTGCTTTACCAAACTTTGTCAAACACTTATTCTAATAATTTAATAATTTAATTAAGAGCCTGCCAATAATGTACACGCTTACATTTTAACAAAATATATATTAAGGCAGTTTAAATGCTAAAAAAAACTACTGTAATTATACTATATTTTATACTATATTTTAATGAAGTGACAGAAACAAGAAAGAAGATTTTACCAGTAGAACAGAGACTCTCCTTATACCAACTTACCCTGTATGGATGTTTGGAAGACAAAAACATTTTGGTGACACCTTTCACTGTCTAGCGGAGAGCTGGGGCCGAGCTCTCTATGACAGAAAGGAAAAAGAGATATGAAAAGTGTATCCCTTTCCATGACCTTACTGGTCAGCAGCGGCACCAAGACACAGAAGAAAGAGACCTCTGAGGTCCACAACGTTCATGTGACACTACAACCTTTTTCTATGCTAGGGTACGAGTTGGGCAAGATGTTATCTGAAGGTATATGCAAACATACCATGACACACTTAGAAGTTTATTCACTTATATAGCCTACACTTCAATGCACTACGATAGGCTTATCTAGATAAGATCAACCTGCATAAAGGACCGAGGCCCGGTATAATGAATTAAATTGGCGAGAGGAAACATCTCATGTTGACTCAAAGTTTGATTAATGAAACCACTTATTCAGTGTCCATTTTATCCAGAGTCCTTTGTACCTCACAACTGTATAAAGTCACGAGAATCCAGCTAACTTGCTTTTATTAAACATTTCTGAGAAATATGTTTCTGGTAAACAAACTAAAATGCAGCGTTGGCCATTTGCACACCCTATAAGAACAGTATAAAATCATGTTCCCAGTAAAATAATATGAAGCAGGGAGGTGTGTACATAAAAACTCAGATAAAAACTGGCTAAACACACCAATACACTTGTTGTAGGGTCGTTCAGAGAAACAATATACGATAGACATAAGGTGGTATTAAATAATTCATAAAATTACATATTACATCATCATGACAAAACACTAACACTTCTCCAACAAGACTACCTTGCAGAAGGAGCATTCACATGAAGTCTCAATGATGTAGCTCTAGGTACTCTGGGAATTCAATCAAGGGATAACAGAAATCACAACGGTACAGTGCCATAAACACATTCGATATTTGGGTGTAATTACGGATATTTTGCACTCTTGATATGGCCTTAAGAGTGTGCTACTTATGACGTGCAGAGCCTTCTGAGGCCAACTCATCACGCTAACAGAAGCAGTCACATTGTGAGGCATCAGTGCTTTCTGCTAACAAATTGTTGCATATTACTTAGGCCGGAGGAGAAGCAGAACGTTGGAGCGACACAGAGTGATCCAGCTGCATAGATACTTAATCAGTTTAATGCATCAGAAGTGGTCACTCGGATGTGTAGTCGCTGGTTCATGGAATTGTCCACAAAACAGGAGGTATTACAGTTGCACTTTCCTAGGGCCAACACGTGAAAAAAAACATTGTATTCCTCAACTGATACTTAACCATAGGTATTAAAAAATGAAAGATCTCGGCCGGTCCGATAAATATCAAAATAAGATAATATCTACTGGTCCAGGTGAGAATATATTAACAAGGGAGGAAGGGCCAACTCTGTTTTTTTTGCTCAGAAGTGTTTTATTTTTGGCTATTAAATTACTAGCCACAGACTCATAAAATTTGCCACCACTGACATTATATATCAAACTATATATAAGAGAATACTCAGAGGGGCGAATGAGTACATATTCCTAGACAACTATCTTTACCTAAAACCCAATAAATAACTACATCTGTCACCATAACATTGTTGTAAATTTGTAAAGCCCTTTAAATGTACAACATAACTTTGTATAATACAAAAATATTCTTACGGTACATGAGCTGGGAAAAGCACACATTTTTTGGCTGTTAGCGTGTATTAAAAAGACAGAAATGTGCTTTGGTCCATACCCAGAAGGCCAGCAATACTATACAAACGATTCCTCATGTAACCAGAACGGAGGTATCACCAATACTGTTTTTTCAGCCAGTATTCTACCCCAACAGTTTTATTTAACAAACATTTAATAAGATAAGGCATTAACATTTAGTGTTACAGGAACAAACAGTTCGAAAACCGTTTCCCTAAGGAAGCACAATATTATATTGCTTTATACAGAGATACCAAACGCAGCAGGTATCACTGTAAATACTGACATGCAAATTCATCTTAAATTGCATGGTTTGAGGATCCTGTAAAGAAGATTTTGTACTCAAGGGTTTGATGAATCAATGAGGCTCTTCATTTTTCCTGTAGATTTCAGCATGTGAGGTCCAAACTGAAAGACAGAGAACAAAGAGGGATTTTCACTTACATTAAATAGAATAAAAACAATCCATACTTATAGAACAACAGAAGAGAGACACGTATCAACTCACTAGCTGAGCTTCTCCTAGATCAGGGGTGTCCAACCTACGGCCCTCCAGCTGCTGCAGGACTACATCTCCCCTTAGCTGAAAGAGCATTATGGGAGATGTAGTCCTGCAGCAGCTGGAGGGCCGCAGGTGGGACACCCTTGTCCTAGATGATGGGTTGAGGTGGTCCCGCATAATTAAGCAGGTGATACAAAAAAGCTTGCTACACAACATCTAGGGCAAAAAAGAAAATAGTGTAATATGTAAAACAGCTGGGAAACATAATCTATTATGTATGTCCTAAGGGAGGCCTTTAAAACCTTTTCTTTTTAATATCCTAATCTGTGAAAAACAGAAAAAAGCTCACCAATGGAACAGTGACCAGAATCAAAGGAGTAAAAAGAAAAAAGGAAGAAGATACACTCACAAGTCATTCGATAAATAAGTAGATAATAGCAAATAGACTTTTATCTACTTATTTATATGCCGTCTGCATTTTTTTTTTTACTTCTTTGACTTTGGTTTCTGTACCATTGGTGAGCTTTTTTATGTCCTAATTTGTGAGTGCATTACAAGCATATCACTTTTCCCATCTGTACTATATTGTCTCCCCCCCCTATATTGTGCACATTTCCATTTTTTACTATTCGCTTTGGATTGGCGAGTTGGGGTATCGCTCTGGAGATTGCTCCATTTTTCAAGGAGTATAACGTATTATTTGATTGTGTACTAAACATCACCCATTGTGCTTCCTAATGTATTTGTTACAAATGCGCTGGTGTTTTCTGACCTTCAGAATAAAGTACTGAGGTCAGCAAGACTCCTGCATTCTATTTGCCTGCAGAATACTACTTAGTTAATAGTGCCCGTATGTAACACAGATATAGCAAATACCAAATCAGCAAGTATGTGTTGACTTTAAACTTCTTTTTTACATAACAACGTAATGTAATAACAATACAATAAACTGTGTGCACCCACCAGAGGAGTTTCTGTTTGTTTATTGCATTCCAGCTTTGCAATGTTCTTGTCTGACTCTCCATGGCTGTCGCTTCGATACCTATAGGCAAACTTCTTCTTTAAAGCTTCCGCTATTAGTGCGGCTGGATCAGCTGGATCACTTGGTTTACTTTTATAATCTTCAGGTGACCTGGGAAAATGAAACATAATAATAAAATTAGTAAATGGTGAAAATAAGGGACACTATAACAAATATCAGTCTTTGTGCACAAAGTGTGTGATATAAACAACTACCAACCCTACCTTATTTAAAGACAAGAAAATAATACCCTTTCTTAAGCTGGCATCAGCGAAGGACTAAACAAGTGGTTTTTAACTCAGAAATACCACTTTTACAGACAGGTACAGTACATGCAGACACGGCATATATCAAAGTTGGCAACACAAATACTGCCTGGTGTACTATGCATGTGCCCAGAGTGCGTTCTCCCTAGCCGCAGGGCTCAGGAATGAAGTTGCCAAGCTTGATGGCCCACTACGATGCTAAGGGAGCTCTGTAAAATGTTACACATGGAAGAATTTACACGGACTGTTCCTTTCACGTCTAATATTAAGTTGTACAATGGAGAATATATCGATTGGCTGGACGATGGGAAACCTGGTTATGTAAACAAAAAGCAGTGAAAACATGGAGAAATCTCTGGGATTGCCTGGAAAAATATTACTACAAAATAGAAAAAAAGGACTTTTAGTAGCATGACACCTAAGGTACATGGAAGAACAAAATTACATTACTGATCTCTAACACAAACTAAAAAGTACTTCACAACTTATCCATACCATGCTCTTATTTAGCCACAAGCCGTCGGCCTGCAAAACTACCCATATGAGTACCTTTTCACTGAGCGTAGTTTCACTCTGTTCATGTCTTTTAGGACATCCAGCATGCTTGGCATCTCGGGCTTCTTTGGTGTCACCTCCGTATGGGAGATCTCTGAACTGCTTTTTTTGCCTTTACGCTCTTTAATGAGATCAATGGCTGAGACACTTCGATGAAGCCCAGGGGGAGGCGGTGGTGGAAGGGGTGGAGGAGGCGGTGGTGGAGGAGGTGGGGGAGCTGCCAAGGGAGGAGCTCCATTGGAAAAGACAGGGGTAGCAGGACTTGGACCTACGAGGAAGGGTTGAGAAAAAACAAGGCCAATGAGAAACATATACTAGAATCACACATTCAAGGAAGATGGCTTAATGTGGATGTTTAACATTAACGGGGCAGTAAACACTTTTTTTTTTTGTGGTTGCAATCCTCATTTGTTTCACTGCCTAAAACGGCAAGCAGCATATATCAAGTGTCAGGGTAAAAGAAAGCACCAAGAACCCTTCTCATGAGCTGTGATGACATTAGATGAGTATGTAAATACCTGATGTTAAATGCTGCTGCTCTTGAAGGGTAACTATTTTGGCTATCTGAGCTCTTAGGCTGGCAAGCTCACTTTCCAGTGCATTTATCTTTTGTAACGCTTCTTCGTTTGCTGCCGCCTTAGGTTGGACTTCTGTCTCTTCATTCGGCAGCACAGGTAAAGAGGCCTGTCTATGGAATGGTCGTTCCAGATACAGCAATTCATCTTCCAACACTACATTTGATCGTATTTCTGACCTGAAGATATCGTTTAAAATAAAACTGAATGTCACATCAATCAAAACACACAAAAAAAGAATACTCACAGATATAGACTGCACCTACTCATGGGGTGAACCATTTAGCTTTCATTAAAGACCATGATAATCTTACAAGAAAGG
This sequence comes from Spea multiplicata, assembly GCA_009364415.1. NCBI lineage: Eukaryota > Metazoa > Chordata > Amphibia > Anura > Pelobatidae > Spea > Spea multiplicata. The sequence continues at coordinate 14,145 of VKOC01029307.1, forward strand.
TGCAGGTAAAAAAATGACAACTGCTCAAACATCTAACAAGCCTGTCTTGATAAGGGGAATGGAAAGTTTTAGTTATTAGTTTTGTGGCCCTCCTCTGAACTTTCTCTAGTTCCATAATGTTTTTTTTTTTTTTTTTTTTTTTTAAAGAAAAGGCGCACAGAATTGAACTGCATATTCAAGGTGGGGTCTTACCACGGACCTGTAAAGAGGCAGAATAATATCTGCCTCCCCTCAGTCAATACTCCTTTCAATACATGCCAATATCTTATTTGCTTTTGCAGCCGCTAGCTGGCACTGTGCACTACTGCTAAGTCTATGGTCTACAATTCCAAAATCATTTTACATTTTAATGATACTTTGCATTTTTATTATTATGCCCAAAATGCATAATTTTACATTTGTCTTCATTGAATCTCATTTGCCATTTATCTTCCCAGTTACCCAATGTATCCAAATCCTCTTGCAAGGAAAACACATCTAGTTCAGCCTTTATTACTCTACTTCATTTTGTGTCATCGGCAAACACTGAAACGCTTATCACATCTGTCCAGTTTGAGAACTGGACATTTACCAGCACACTCTGTGTTTTATCTTTCAGCGAATTCTCAATCCACAGACAGACATATGGCCCTAACCCTATTTCAGTTAATTTGTACAGTAACCTTTTGTGTGGAACCGTATCAAATGCCTTAGCAAAATTAAATATAACACATCCACCACAGAACCCTTATCTATATTTCTACTCACTCCTTTATAGAACGCAATTAAGTTAGTTTGACAAGATCTGTCTTTCGAAAACCCATGTTGGCTCCTGCTAATGAAATGCCTGTCCAAGATGGCATTTTGAATATGTTCCTTTAGTAACCCCTCAAACAGTTTCCCCATCTCAGATGTCAAAGTTACAGGTCTGTAATTGCCTGGCTGCGATTTTGATCCCTTTTTTAAATATGGGCACCACATCAGCTTTACGCCAATCTGTGGGCACCACACCTGAAATAAAAGAATCCCTGAAAATCAACAGCAGTCTGGCCAGGGCCTGGCTTAGTTCTTTAAGTACCCAACGGGTGTATACCAGCCAGCCCCGGGGCTTTGTCTACCGTAACACCATTTAATTGTTGGAACACTTGTAAGAGGACAAAGGACACATAAGTGCAGCATATTTTACCTTAGCCTTGAGTGTACATCCGCCTCCTCTCTAACGACCCATCCAACATCAGCAAAAGATGCCACTGCTCCATTTTGATTGCTGGGATTTAATTCTACAGGATACGGTATCAACTGGAAACAAAACGCATAATATGAATCTACAGTCAGTAATGTCCATTATAACATGAATTGTATTGGGTTAACTTCACCGCAGCTTTCTTTTCCTGGACAATTGACTATTACAATGTGTCCAGGTCTCGAAACAATGTATCACATGGCACATGTAGAGTAAAAAGAAAATGTGCAATAAAGTACATAAAAAACAGGAAAAAACAAATGGTATACGGAGAGAATGATATTCCCATTCTATTACAGATACTCGCTTCTAATGGGTTTCTGCTGAAATGTAGCTCTGCTACTTGGCTTTTAAACACATGCAGTCATTTAAACAGATAATAAATACTTAATAACTGGCAATTTGTTATCCACTATGAAAATATTGTTAACTGTCCATGCTGTGACACGTACACATGCAAACCCCCCCAGAAAAATAAAAACATGCACTGTATTCTGAAGGCGACTAACCTACAGTAGGTTTGAAGCTTCTTCTTTATATAGGAAAGAAGATGCAAAGAAAAAGAAATAAGAGATTATTATAGCACAGCAGAGACAGGAAAAAGACCAAAGAGAATGCTGAACAAAAGATATTATTTAGAGTTGTAAAGGCACAATTTAGAAGCTACATAATGTAATATACCAAACATACCTACACAAGTATGTTGTAAAGTATGTTGCTGTATATTTACAGCAAGATACTTTAAAGCCTCGATCTATATGGTAATCAGGACTTTTATGGACAATCAATGACATCTATGTTGGGGATGGTCACAAATCAGTGTGTGCCTATAATGGGTTAAAGGGGCAGTAGTGGCCATTTAGGAGGTCTCAATGACGCAAACCATTTGTGTCGCTGCTCTCTGCCTGAAAAGCTACCATTCCTCTCCAAACACTGCTTGCGGGCTTCCCAGACCCCATTTACACACCGCTGTCTGGCGTCTGTATGTAAGGCATGGCACTGGAAATGCTCCCACGCATTATCCCCAAGGGACTGGACTCGGGATTGATTAAAACTACCTGCTAAATAGGCATGCATGGCTTGATAAAGCCCACAAGCAAGATAGCCATGGCTCCTAGATCTGGCTCCTAACTTTTTGTACCATTTTATATTGATCTCTATGGAGGTACCTCTTTCAGTTTCCTAAAAAATACCAAGCTGGCTCCCTGATATGTCTGGCTCCTCGGACCTACTCAAGTTTGTCCACCCTGGGCTAATGCGCTTGAATAGAAAATGAGCGGAGCTTATCCTTAGGCTGACCTATAACCAGCGGTTCCTGTAAGCAGGGAATCACCCTATTAACCAGCAAAGACAAGCAAGTGCGGATTTCTGCTTTATTTGTCTGCTTCATGCTATATTGTGCTACATATAGCACAGAACCCTAAACTCCAAGCACTCTGTCAGGACTTGTGATTTTTTCACCCTAAATGACTACATTACTATGTTCTATGATGCACAGAATCATTGCCCGTTTGTGGTTTTTAGGACTGGAGTTTTGCACTACTGATCTGGAATCTTCTTCAGTGCGAAAACTGATATAAACAAGGACATCAGAAGATACCTTAGAAGAGAATTATATATAATGTTTAAAATGATTAAATATTATACATTTGTATTACTAATTTTAATTGCTCTTCTAGTCATTGGAAGCAAACTGGGTAACTTACCGAGAAATAAAATAGGGTTCAAACTACCCATTGATCTAACTGCTCGGTAAAGTCAAATCTACCAACATACTTAGATGTACTTTTCTGTTTTTGAAGTGAATATTCACAGGGAATATTAAAAAAATGACCAGCTTTTCAATTAATGCTAATTTAAACAAGGAAAAGGTTTTTTGTAATAGTAACACAAACTTGTATAACCTGTTCCTCAGAACTCTGCAGTGTCTACCAAGTCTTGCCAGATAAAGCCCTTTATTTTTTGAAGACCTGCAGATCCACGGCCTTCACGAAGATAATCATTTATTATTAACAAGCAGGGAGCATCCACTTGTGGCTTTTTACCAATAATTGGGGAAATGAAAAGGATGAAAAATGTCTCACAAAAAAGTAGTGGCTAAAAATGCCTGCATCGCCTACCCTGTCTTATGGAACTGTCTATTTTGAGATGCTGTTTCACTAACATCAGTTATACTATCTACAATGTTAAACAATCAAAAATAGATCTGCGATTTAATTCTCTTTCACCTGGAGATTTAATCACATAAAACCACTGTAACTCAACAGTTTTGCTTCTGGTAATCACTGTTCTGATGCAACATTAGGTCTCAAAAAAGTGTTAAAAAGCTTTAATCCATCACCAATGAGAGATACCGGATACCGGGCCTTGCTGCGCTGCTGGATGATTGTTCACCGGCATGTATCCGTTATACCAAACTACTGATCAGGATGCATACAATGCGCTGTGTATCCCCAACTGATATATACATTATAACATTAAGAACTACAGGGGGCTCAGCTTCAGGGTCCAAACAACATGCAATTATATGCAAAGACACAAATACACGGATTGATGTGTAAATGCTGTGCAATCGTTTCATCTCTGGTGTTCAAGTGGTTAAGCTCTCCTTACTTGCAGCCATCCCACTGCGATATTCCTACTGACTGCGCTCTTTGTCAGCCGCTGTTCTCCTGGCTCTAGTCATACTGTGGCATTGTGTGCTGCGGTTGGACCAGTAATGAAACCTCTAGTGTGGGACAGAAGTCTGACAGCATTGTATTAAAACAGTGTCAGCTACTGGATTTGTTGTGTATATAATACAAAAAGCTCTACAATAAACAGGAATGCACAGCAACACCGCACAGAATAATTTGCAAGATACAATGTATTATATAGATAACGATAGCATCCTCTCCTTCTTCTGATCGATGGACAATTACATACATTAAACTATTTCAGCACCTCCAACATTAACTGTTCTAAGCAAAAGTAACACTGACAGTTCACTGCTCAACACGGTGTATAGTAGTTGGACCAAAACACAAACCTAGCGATATATATATATATATATTTGTATTATCAAATATTTACAGATTTTCAAAAAACTTTAAAACACTTTTGTGAAAGGAGTACTGTTACACTAAAAATGTATTGATTTCCCAGATATCTTTATTATCCTAAGACAGCAAGTGCCCACCGAGTAATGTCCAAGTGACCACCGAGTAATGTTAAATGGATCTGGATTGTTTTTCAGGTAAAACAGGAATGAAAGATGAAGGTCAACTATAAGAACGAATCACGCAATGTAATAATGTCATTTTTTTTTTTAATTTTTTTTACACATTTGTGTTAAAATTAACAGCATGTAACATTACATTTGTCACATTAACATACCTGAAAGTGTACTCTGGGAGATTGTATAATAGAAAGGTTAGATCCAATTTTCCGTACAATACTTCGAGATGATCCATATGGCTTTCCTGACCAAAGCATCTAAAATTTACAACAGAATATACGTTAACGTGGGCACACGGTGTAAAACAACTCAGCAGTTCGGCATACACATTCCCATTTATCATCAAACCGAAGACAGAAGGCACAATAACAGCCTTGTGTTATTTGGTATTACAGACTGGCATTTAAAAGGTGGAACGAACAGATAAAAGCATGATCTGTCGTATACATTACTTAAGCTCATAATATAAACCGGATTCTCTCTGTAAAACCATGCTTAATGCCGTTCACGATCATCGCGTATAACCCCTGCAACAGAATAAAACATAGCAGGCTAGAGGACTTACCGATTCCATATTGTTAGTTACTTGCTGCAGCACCATCCTAATGAGACGTATAAACCACCGCAGCATCGCATACTTCTAAATATCGCAGCATCGACCGCTCTACAAACATTCCCAGGCTGCCGAGGATCTGCACTGCCATAGTCACGCTGGAAAAGACAGATGTAAACCATTACAAGCGCGGCCCCTATATGGAGAGAGGACAGAGACGGCAGAGCGCATGTGACACGGCGTGATTACTCGGAGGAAAAAATGTACTATATTTACATTACAATATCCTTAAACCTAAGAATAAGAAAGGTGGGGGTGCAAATGCTAAAAGGGCAGCTAAAGGTCTGTTTTTTTATTTTAGTAAGCTAGTTGAACACTAAGTCCACTTGACACAGCTAGGTACGGACAGACGCAGAGCGCTGAGTGGGTGAGACATCTTCCCCCTTTCAAATCTGTCACTAAGTCTAAATAAGCCACCAAACAAACCGCACAAGGCCCACCCCAAGTGACTTATATGCCTGTCCATGTTTGGTTTTTTCCCCGGAGAAGGTGACCATACAGCCAGCAAAACGCATGATTAAGCCGATCAGGACATCCGGAGAAGACACTTTCCCGACTCACATGCTGCACAGATTGCTAAGAGAATTTCCTTATTTCAGATATTATACGCAAAAGCTTCCTGCACCTAAATTCCAAATCAACGTGTCATATACCCATGATTTCAAGTTTATTCCCAAACAATGGCACCATCGCTATAGACTAAAGTGTGCTTAGGTAGAGTCCCAAGCGGCTATGCAACAATCTAACAAGACTACTCTGAAAATAAGGCTAATATATCCGTCCTAAAACTAACTTAATTACCTTCATGTAACTAACTTAATTACCTTAAACTAACTTACCTTAAACTTACTTACCTTAAACTAACTTAATTACCTTCATTTGAGTTTGAGAACACTGGGTCACGACGCTGAGGACTATGGAAGTCGCTTCTGAACATATGGAATTTTGGCAGAATTCAAAATCTAACTTGAACAATTTGCATAAACCAACATCAAGTTAACAACCGCGTGTCACACCCAGTACAATAGTGCGAATTCTTCATAACGTTTAATAAAAATGTCTGTATTATACATGGTTACCAAGCAGGAACAGGCAAAAAAAAAAAAACATAAAAAAGTTAGTAAAGTGAAATTAGTTAGCATTAGGCACTTGTTTGCCTTGGAATAACCCAGGGACCAATTCCCTCAAACTGCAGCTTGTGTAGATTTCTTATTCCATGAAACTAGAAGATAATAAAGAAGATAATAAAAATGATTCACATACCTGACAGACAGACACGCCGGCCACTATGCTAGCACCAGCAAGCTCCCATACTGCGATGTTTGCCAAAATCTCTAAAAAGTAATGAAAAACAAGTTAATCGGCCACATAATAACCCAAAAGCACCAAAAAGGTTTGAACTAATATGCTTCAAACTATCCATTTCCCCTGTTTTTGTTTTACATAGCAAGTAAAAACTGCCAATACACAGGTCTATTTCCCAACCGCGATTCCGGGGCAAAGTTCTAAACACGGGGCAGTCACAGTGCTGTAACCTTCACTAAAGTATTAAAAGCTGACATTGTTAGAATATTTTCTTCTTTTGGATGAACATTCCATTTTAAGGACAAGCTTCTTACTTTATCGGGTCAAAAACAATACTAACCACCAAACATGGACAGCGGTATAGGGGCAACAAGGGTGATAGAGGCCGATAAGCCACACGTCACGGCAGTTTAAGTCACTTTAATTGACTTTAGCCAGCGTGTGAAGAGGGTAAAGGCGGTGAGGGGGATAACGGCATTGTTAACCCCTTTACAATGCTTCATGGACCCGCACAAATTCTTTGGATACAATTTTTAGATATACCATAAAATATGTGAATGTAAGTAACTTCACATGTAAACTTTCCTATTTTATTTTGTGAAGCCAATGCCTCATTTGGCACGGTTTAGTAAGCCATCAGTTCTAAATACCCCTATAAAAGTGCATATTTTGTTTGTGGTCAGTATCGCTTGTGACGCACTCGCAAGTTCGTCCTTAAAATGGGACGTTAGTCCAATAAAAAGATATTAGTCGATTTTCTTCACTTTGAATCTGAATAGAAATGTTCAGTTGAAGGCAAGCCGTGTCTTCTGTTCAATGACTAATAAATCATCCACTGATAATAAAAACTACACGAATATTGTTCCTATGAACAATCCAATCAAAAAATAAAATAACATGCTATACACTATTATGGTTATAAACCTAAAATGATTTGATTATAAGGAACATGCTAAAAAAGCAGAGACACAAAAAAATGCGATGAGAACGTTTCGCCTCAAACACACCGCTGTGGGACAGGTCAGTCTAAAAAGGACAGATATCGTCATGCAAACGGCCCATGAATCAGACGCCGGCCGCTGAGAAAGCTCTGAAAACAAGAACCTTTCTAGTGTGGAAAAAGCGAGACGCTCACTGGGGAAAAGCAGTCACACAGGGCGTCCGGAATACTTATTAAAAATGAATCACCGGGGTGGAGGCAAACAGCCCAAAAAACAGCCGAAAAAGAAAAGAAGCTCACACCACGGACGTATCGCAAGGCTGACGATGAAAACTCCCAAAATACATGATTTATATGCGCTACGGAATATGATGGCGCTACATAAAACCATAGATGATAATATAAGCAACAAAGAATAGCCCCATCCTAAATACGCAATTTAACTAAAACTTCAAATGTCACTGAAAAAGGAGCTCCCGCAGAGTCTTGAATTATTTGAACATAAACTTGAATGGCACGAGTGATTTCGATTTTACCTAAACGCCCCCATTAAACTATTCTGGAGCCACAATCCTCTGTTAGGAGAACATAAGTAATCGATCAAACAGACCATGTTTCATGCTCTGTGGGTCAGACCTTGCCTTCCCTCATGCGATATAAGGCACGGCGTTAACCAATGTGCGGTGACATCACTGCGTGTTTCTATGACCCCATCTGTCAGTGACTGCTGCATTCACCTGGCCATGACATCACTTTCCAGAACCATGTCATACATGTTTTATCAAAGGCCGCTAATGTAGCCAGCTAGGTGCCCATATTTAAATCCATCATCTCTTGATCGCTCTCGTTCTATAAACTCATATCAGTCATAGCAGGAAAAAAAGGGGGGGGACTAGAATGTTAAAGGGACAGCCAGTGGATTCAGTTTGGAAACAATCCCAGCAATATAAGTTTAGGCGCTCAGTGCAGTATTTCTAATAAAAGACCATTGTGCGTATATACGGGAAGCTTGCTTCTAATAAATAAAACAGTAACACACAATACGATGTTCTGTTTACACCGGCACAATGTAGCTATTGTTTTATACTTGTTACAATTTATTTCATGTGTAAAAAAAAAAAACGTTTAAACACACAATTACCAAAAATATATAAACGATTGGAAAATGATACAGAAGATTCAAAAATGTGGGCGATCAAAGGATTAAGCTTCACAAATAAGGTGATAATAATATAATACATAAGAATATCATATAATAATAATAATAAATAATTAATACTTTCAAATGTTTGTCACAATAGATCCGGCAGTACTTCTGTCTCACTAAATAGCAGATGTGAAGCATCTCTAGCGGGATCCGATCTTCGCGCATGTTTAAGAAGATCTGCGTATTTTACGTACTCGTATATTCGATTGCCCTCAGCGGATCATTGAAACCTTCAACCGGGTCAACTCAGGCAGAGCTGGCACGGGGAACCCGTTAATGATGCGAAAGCAGACGGCATCACTCATCACTGCAAATGACCCAAGAACTATACTATAACGCGTGTGCTGGCGATGAGTGCGGACTCAGTTTGGTCCTTTAAAAAAGAAGTGGTGTTAAATGTATGCTTTGACACAGGTGGTTTCCATCAGGGAGGCCGAGATGGTTCTATGCCTCATGCTGTATTTCCATAGGATCGTGTGGATAGATTCGGCATCAGGTCTCTGCTGTAGAATAAGGAGGGAGAATGATGGCTCCTTCTTAGGGCTTTTACATTAATGAGCTTAAAAACACATAATGTCCAACAAGAAATGCGCACTGAGTGAGACCGGGGCAGCGTCTACCCCGCCCCTGCATACTTCATACAGGGTGACAGGGGCACAAATCTGCACCTGCGCTGGGAGAAATCGGTAACCTGCTAGGCGGGATTTGACCTTCAGCAGTCACCCCCCGCCGCGACCCATAAACCTCTAGTATGAGCCGCGTTAACGCTTTGACAGGCCCATGACGTATTAAAACTTAGCGCCGCGCACAGTCAGTAACCGTTTCCATATGCGCAGAGGTCTACTCTAACACACTCACACGTCAGAGCTAACAACGCAACTGCATACTAGCCCTCATTAAAGACAATCAGTACCTTCAACCGGTCAAACTCGCAGGGCCCCTCGGCGCCGGTCACCTATCTCTCCCGGTGACAGTTCACGCGGTACAAAGATTCACCGTCACAACCGGCGTCAAGCCTTCGCCGTGTCACGTTGTGCGCGCGCATCAGGGAAACTGCGTGTAGTGTATGCGCCTGACGTGAACCCGAGCGCCATCTTGGATACGGGCATCGCTTTCACATTCATATAGCAGCAAACACACATCGGCTCAGGACCTGCTCTGGAGCTATTGAAAAGTATCACACTTTCTTCATGCCCTGGTGTGTCTTTTATTCTGGGAGGCCACAATTTTCCTTCTCAGGAAGGGAAATTCCTCCTGGTATTTAACTGAATCCATGCTTCTCTATGAGCTCAGGACATATGTAGAGAAGAGCACTTGCCCTTAGTAAATATGGATTCTCAAGTAGAACAGCACTTAATGTACTATCCCACAGAATCTTTCTGGAAATCAATCTTCTCAGTTACAGGTCACGCTACAGCTATATTTATTTTTTACTGAATTTAAAGATACTATAAAATTAAGCGTTTTTTTTTTTTTTCTTAGAGCACTATTTAATTCATATGTTTTGAAGGCTTTCCCACTCTTTTACCCGTTCATCCAGTAGAGCATTTGTGAGCTCCAGCACTGATGTTGGAGGAGGTCTGGCTCACAATCTAAGTACCAGTTCATTCCAAAAGTGTTCGATAGGGTTGAGGTTAGAGCTCTGTGCGGCGGGACAAGTTCTTCCTCACCAAACGCATCCAACTATGTCTTTATAGACCTTGCTTTGTGCACTGTGGCTCAGTCATGCTGGAATAGAAAAGCATCTTCCCCAAACTGTTCTCACAAAGATGGAAGCAGAGCATTGTCCAAAATGTCTTGGTATGCTGTAGCATTGTTTTTCCTTCACTGGAAGGGGTCCAACACCTGAAAAACAGCCCCATACCATTACCCCTCCTCCGCAACAATCTCCAGGCATCTGCCAAAACCAGACGTGACCATCAGACTGGCCAGTGGCGGCGTGCTTTATACCACTAGAGCCAATGCTTGGCATTTTACTTGGTGATGTGAGGCTTGCCTGCAGCTGCTCGGCTACAGAAACCCATTCCACGAAGCTCCCGCTGCTGATATGAATGCCAGCGGAAGTTTGGAATACTTCAGCTTTGGAATCAGCAGCATGTTGGAGACTTTATGACCCAGCTCTGTGACTTTACACGGCTTTACACCTAAACACTTCCACATTCCGATAACACCCCTTAAAGGTGACTGTGGAATATCTAGCAGGGGTGATATTTCACAAACTGACTTATTGCAAAGGTTGCATCCTATCACAGTACTGCACATGAATTCACCAAGCTCTTCAGAATGACCCAATTTTGTCACAAATGTTTGTAAACACGGGCTGCATGGCTAGGTGCTTGATTTTATACACCTGCGGCAATGGGTCTGATATGTTTGTCCATATAGTGTATCCCATCATAAAAGTACATTTTTTTTCTTTATATATATATATATATGTGATACATATCATATCATATTTCGGTTGCTCTGCAGCGTGAAGGAAACCCTTACATGCAGGGGATAGCCTGAACAGGTTCAATCCAGTTTTGTGGGAGCTGTGAGGGGAAAGTGTAACCACACGTGTGTTACATTGTTTGCTCCTGGGGCCCACGTTCCCAACCATGTATCATATATGCAGTTGGCAGTGAAATGGTTCACATTGTCAATCTTCGGTTTGCTAATCGATCTCTTCCACTATGTATGGACTCAACTAGTCAGCATGTAGAAAACTGGCGCTAGCTACCAGGCATTAGTGATGGGAAGTTCGGATCATTAAAATGAATCGGATCATTTCGATTCGTTCACTGAAATGATCCGATTCATGATCCGGATCTTCGGATCACTCAGTGTGTCTGCACGGAGTTACTGTTTTCCAGTAACTCCGTGCAGGCACACTAACGATTGGCCCCGCCCCTTTCATTGTGAATCCTCCCCCCTGCCTCCAGTGATGTCAATGAAGGCAGAGAGAGTCGTTCAAAGATTCGGATCTTACAGGGATCCGAATCTTACAGTGATCCGGATCACTGTAAGATCCGGATCATTGTAAGATCCGGATCACTGTAAGATCCGGATCATTGTAAGATCCGGATCTTTGAACGACTCTCTGCCTTCATTGGCATTCTAATCATTCAGAGAATGTCACCATACTGTTAATAAATAAATAAATAAATACATTAATAATCACTGCCCCAGGATTTACATTCCCCTTTACCTGCAACTGCACCTTAAGCTAACTTTATTAAATTCATTAAATTAACCCTTACCATTAAATTAACCCTAAACACCCCATCAACCATGACTGCCCCTAAAATTAACCCTTAACACC
>VKOC01029308.1:0-14735 GCA_009364415.1 Spea multiplicata
TATATTTTCAATAATAGGTTATAATGCCTTCCATCTGCCAGTGTGGTTTCAATGGAAATCATTTTAGCTTTAATCGAAAGAGGCTTTCTATTCTTAAATTCCCCTGTGTATTCTACTGTTTTGCGCTTTTAGAATGTGCTACATAATATGTAATTTTGTTAACATCATAATGCTTTTATGTTAAAAAATCTATGGCTTGTAGATTTAATATGTTATTTTCCTCTCTTAATATTTATTTTGGGTGTTTCTAGTAGGAAGTTGCATGTAAGTTAATGAGTGACATTCTTAAGATGTTTCTGTATGATTATGACTTTACACTCCTAGTTGAGGTAAGATGAGTGATGTAACATGGTATGATAATTATCTTTACATAATTGTTTAAGAATGTATATTTTAAAATCTGGAGGAGACAAATCCATAATGCAGGGGCCTAAGGGAAGCAACCTGCTGGACAGAAATGTTTTTAAGTTCTGTCATTCCAAATACAATACAAAATGGAGAGTATTAGGGAGTCTACAGCTCAAAGAGTTTTTGGCTAGACCTGGAAGTAGGGTGACCACATGTCCCGGATCCGCCCAGCAATGTGACTTTAAACCTCAACCCGGGACAATATATATATATACATATCAGTGTGTATGTGTGTAAAATCTTATCTGCTTCGTCGTGTGTCCCTGAATGGCAGAAGGTGCCAGCACTGCCCTGGTGATTGGATAGGAATTCAGCTCAATGTTCTATCCTGATGATTCAATTTTACCTTGAAAAGAGGACTCCATTAGGCAAGCAACGATCAGATTTATATGGAATCATACCCAGTCTGGGTTGGTGTATGCAGAATTGACTCTCCCAAAGGCAAGCGGGGGGTTGGCGCTCCCAGACTTCCAGAATTTTAACCTTGCTTTTCAAAGGGTTTTAGCTTGGATACCAGATGTGGGGATGGAGGATTCTTCCCTCAGGGTGCATATTGGTCTGCTGTCTTGGCTGGGTCGGAGGTAGGCAGGCCTTTAACTAGGGCGCACCCCCTAGTAGGGGCCACAGCAGACAGATATGGTCCCAAATACCATCTTACTATGTTTCCTTCTCCAATTAATGTATTACTGCAGCCTTTTCATCAGGTCTAGAGGGTGCTTTTGGCAATTTAACTTGTCTTCCATGGGACATGCATACGAGGTGCTGGATGGCAGTAATTTGCATCCCCTGGGCATGCTGACCACTGCCCCAAAGGCTGACACTTTCATGCCCTTTCTGTATGCAAAGCTTAGGCACTATATTCACTCTATTACCCAGAAACATAACTTGGCAAGGAACCCTACTCCTTTTGAAAGCTTTTGCCAAAAAGCGGCTATTCCAGTTAGGGGTATCTCCACCATATACAAGTTACTGGTCATACCTCATTTGAACTTTATCCTAAAATGTGAGGAACATGCCCAAACTCCTGATCCCTTCTTGAAGTCAAAGTCCCACCCAACCTATCGAGACCCGGTGACTAAGGTGGAGAAGATCCGCTCCTTTAAGGGAGTTTTTCCCCAGTGCTGTGGACCAAATGGAGAAACATAGAATGTGGTTTTACTGGCTTTACTAGTGCAGGGGACTGAATTTCGCCAGCTGCTCTCAGAGGACAAATCGAATGCTACCCCCACCTAAAAATCAATGTTGAGAGGAGTCACTATTCTCCCAGGTAGGCCTGTGCCTTTTGTAGGGGGGCCACAACTTGTTTGCCTTTAATACAGGGAGGCATAGACTTGTGCGCTCGAATGTGTAAGAATGTTGGTAGTCGCATAAGACAAGACCTTAGAGGTATCTATTAATAGTTTTTATTTATTTTTATCCATTCCCTTTTTTTCTCTTCCCTTCTTCTCCTCTCCCTTTCTTCATACTTCCTCTTTATCATTCTTGCTGTGTATATCTTCTTTACATTTGGGAATAAACAAATGATCTAGTACAAATGTGAGTCACATTGCTGAGAGCTGGTGAAATATGCATGTTTTTTTCAACGCCACATAATCAGCAAAATTACTGCATTTGCTCGATTATAAGACAAGGTTTTTTCAGAGCAAATGCTCAAGGTCGTCTTCTAAAAAGACCTCAAATAGTCTTGTAGTCAGACCTCTAAGATCCAGATCCCCCGCAGTTCCGGTGCTTATTTATGGAAGCCCTGGCGGAAGTGCCTGCAGTAGCAGGGGAGGTTGTTTTCGTGCATTGTGCTGCCACCACTACACACCAAGGAATCTGATGCCCCGGGAGAAGTCTAGGGAAGCACGGGTAAGTCAGGGGAGGGTAAGAGTGTTATATGGGGGGTATAAGGGCTTTCTGGAGGTAGAGTGGCATATAGGGGATTAAAAGGAATATCAGGAAAGTAGAGTGGCATAGAATGGGTTAAAAGGAATATCAGGGTAGCAGAGTGGCAAATAGGGAGTCAAGAGGCATATCTGGGAGGAGGGGTGGCATATAGGGGGTATAAGGTATTTCTCAGGGCAGAGTGGTATATAAGTGGGTATAAGGCATAACTGGGGGCAGGTTGGCAAATAAAAGGAAATAAAAACAAAAAATGAAAAAATAGTTTACATGTGAATAAACATTTACTAGTAAAACTCTTTTCTTATAGGGTAGTCTTATATTCAGGCTTTTTCTTTTTTTCCTAAATTAATATTCAAATTTGGGGGCAGGGTCATCTTATAATCAGGGTCATCTTATAATCAAGCAAATACAGTCATTCATATGGAATTATGTATCTGGATGGATTCTGTTCCTGAATGTATTCTTGTAAAAACCCAATAAAAATGCATATAACACAAGAAAAACCATAGATTTCTGTGAAGTGCTTGGTATTGGCAAAACAATATTCTCAAGTAGTACAAATGGGCCAAGGTAAACTCGAGATAAAATGAATATTATCTATTGTGAAATTTAAGACATATAACAAATATTTGAGATAATTACATTGTATATGCCAGGTTATAAATATATGCTATAGACCTACAGTATATTCTATTCTAGAACAAAAGTGTTTAAGTGTTGGTCTTGGTTTCAGAAACACACACCCAATGATATTTAGATAACCTAACCAACTACTTGGGAACATTTCAGGTCACCTTTTTCTTTCTCAAGGCAGGGCAAACGGTTTTTAGCCAAGTCCTCTCCCCACCCACTATAACCTTTCACTTCATAAGAGTTGTGACATGCTGAATTCAAATCACAAAATGTGTAAATCTATAGATCTCTGTAACAAATTTCAAACACAACCACAGACATGCACAACCCTTCTGTGAAAGTTTTGCCGGGGATTCGCGGAAACGTGTTCAAGACTAAATCTATCGGCATTAGGAAAATAAATGTCAGAGAATTGTATGTGTGCGTGTTTTCTTAATATAAAACTTACATTAGTTTTCGCTGTAACAGACCCATAGCTATGGCTCTTGGTGATTGGGAGAGGATTGGATGTCTTGTCCTACACTGATGTCACATTCACTCCTGGAGGTAGAAAGGGCCACGGGGCCATTGCTGTTGGGGATACTCAAGTTCACTGGAGGGCTCACCTTGTGGCTCAATGTGCATAGTAATATATACTCCTACCAGTACCCCTTCTCAGTTTGTTAAGTTCCTTTACGAGTTACTTTTTCTTGACTTACCAAATGGTTGTAGATTATTTTGCGGATTTGCAAAACTTTCAATTAAGTGAGGGCAATTTTTTTTTCTGCAGTTTGGCCAAAACAGCACATCTTCTACAACAAAAAAATAAAGATTGTAGCTTAACAACTACCATTAATATGCCAATGTAATTTACTGCTCAGGAAATGAAATAATGAAATATGAACGACAGAATTTAATTATCTGACATTTCTTTTGGAGAACATTGTACTTAATCAACTTGCCTCAGCAATGTCAAGAGATTCATCGAGTGTGCATTTCCAATATGGTTTGTCATCCCAGCCTATTATATAAATACTAAAATAATAAAAACAAATAAATATTAAGAACTTGACTTGTTTGATTTTCTGACTCTTATTCTTACGAGGGACAGGGATGGGCACTTTGTCATAAATAACTGAAGAAAACAAATACCTCTGTTGAACTCATCTGTTAACTAAACCAGAATATCAAGTTCACAGTTATCTTCCCGTTTTCAAAAGAAACTTGTTTTACAAATTCAGGTGTGTATGTATTCATTAAATGGCACATGGCTGCATATATGCTTAAAGCTGTGGATTTTGCAGTTGTAATTAATCCACAACCTAAATTGGTTGTAATTGGTCAGTTATCCTGGATCTCCACCTGGGTCTTCTATCACAGACATCATTTCACATATTGTACCCGTACGGCTGTTTATACATGACTTCCCAATATCTTGAAGCTTATACCACATCATACCTACTAGACTCGAGCATTCGGCTTCATACGAATTGGGGACGGGTCAGTCTTGCGGCTGGTTGCCAGTGCCTGTCCTGTTCCGTGCCCCTGTGCCTCAATACCCTTTCTTACTTTGTGAAATTAATTCTTATATTTTCTAATATGGGGGAGGGCCATATCTGCCTGTCCTGTCATTTTCCCTGCCCCTGCACCTCAATGGCTTTCCTTACAATGTGGAGTCAATTCTTATTTTTTTTTTAATACGGGGGGATCAGTCTTATGGCTGGATGTGTCTGTCTGTCAGTAAGTGGTCTGGCTTGTGTTCTGCCCTGTGCTTCAATGCCCTTCGTTACTATGGGGGGTCAATTATTTTTTTGTAATGTGGAGGGGAAATCAGTCTTGTGGCTGGATGTCAGTGCTTGGCCTGTCCTGCTCTGCGCCATGACCTGTGCCTCAATGCCCTTCCTTACTTTGGTAGATCAGTTATGAATCTTGTTTCTAATATGGGGGGTGGGGGGTCAATCTGTCTGCCAGTGATTGCCCTGTGCCCTGCAATGCCTTCTTTACGCTGAGGGATCAATTAATCAAAGTCGCCCAATTTATGGTGAAATTGAGTCCCATAGCATGCTGGTAGATGAGTGTATCCATTGGTGAAGTTCTGCTGTTGCTGGTGGTGGTGTGGGTAAAGGGTAAGTCCAGAAGGCGTCAGGGACCCCACCGGGAATACCCTTAGAATGTTTTTTTCAGAATCAAAAAATGCCCGCCCCACAATATATGGCTTTCTAGTGTGATGGAGTCCCCAATATTTATAGCTTTGAATGGTATTCGCTTGGCACGCACAGAACTATTGTTTTGTTTTGTGTACTGGGCAGAAATGGCTCTGTATAATTAGGAAGAGCACAACCGTTAAGAGGAACAGCCTGAAGATAAAGGTAAATGTTGCATTGATTAATTGCTCCATTTGTGCTCCCTGTTTTGCATTGATTATGCAAAAATGTAATTAACATCCTCTGGAAATGAAATGATACAGTAAATGCTCCCCTCTTCCTAAATAACAACGTATTTTGTTTATTTGCCAAGTTTACTCCAAACCCACCATCCAAGCTCGATACACCACAGCATTGGTTTAGATGAAAGTAACCACAACTTTATTCACAAAGGTAAAAATTGTTTAAACTGTATTTGTACAACTTAAAGTAACATTCAACAACAGTAACAAAAACACGTGTGTCATTATATAGCATCATCATCATCATCATCACCCAATAAGAGTATTGTAAAACCACCAACCTTCCCCAAGGCAGTAGCTGCAGGATCGTAAACTACGTTCAAAAAATATCCCACCCCCAAAAAAGTTGTGGCATGTCACATCTACCATATCAGAAATGGCAGCTGGTTGAGAAATGTTGTGTATCTAAAACATACTAAAAGGGGTTAAACTACCTAATAGTACTCCCACCCTTATCTCCACCTTCAACTCAAATGTATACCCCTGCTGAATCAATTCCTCCCTGCCCCCTGTCATGCCACCTCTGCACCTATGGCTGTGGCGCGATCTTCACTTTGCTCCCTCCAGGGAAGATTAAGATATAATTTTGGCATAACGTAGCCTAGACTCAGCCCTAATTATTTTATCTAATAAATCAAAACAAAGCATAATCTGCCCGCTTCCCTTTTATGACATTCCATATTAATTATAAAAACTATACAAAACATCTTACTCATTCATACTTACATTACTTACAAAATACTACAGCATCATAAAATATGTAAACAATAATTCACAATATTAGATTCCTAAAGCGCTGAGGTGCTCTATGCCATTACATCATCTTACATGCAGCATACAGTAAGGATTGTATGATTTTAAAAGTTTACTTACACAGAGCATTATCTTGTCAATATGGCCGCCATATTGCTTGTGGCAAATTTACTGTACATTTGCTGGAATAAATATTAATGTCAGAACCCATACTAAATACCTATGGGAGTTGGCCCATGTACTAGATATCCGCTTTCAATGCTCCTAGTGCCATGGATTTAAACTGTTGAACCAGCAATCATTAAAATAAGTTGCAGCCAAGAACTCAGCTTTGCTTGTCAATACACGCAAAGAATCATTATAATCATTACAACAAATATTATTTGTACCAGACTAGGTAACATAGGTTCTTGTCTAAGGAGACTAATCATAGACACAAAGAAACATAGAAGGTGAGGGCTGATTCAGCCCATCTGGTCTGCCCAACCTCAGAATATTTTCCTTAGTCCTTGGACTTATCTTATATTATTATTATTTATTGTTTTGTTCAGTGCCATCAAATTCTGTAGCGCTGTATCTGGCTTTGCCTTATGCCTATCACATGTATGGTTAAGTGCCTTCACTGCATAAACATCTACCACTTCTACTGGAAGGCTATTCCACGCATCAACTACCCTTTCAGTAAAGTAATTTTTCCTGATACTACTTTTAAACCTTTGCCCCCTCTAGCTTAAGACTCTTGTTCTGGTAGTATTTCTTCTTTTAAATAAACTTTATTATTCCTTCCTTATCATGTTGACTCCCTTTAAGTATTTAAATGTTATTACCATATCCGTCTTTCTTTAAGGCTGTATATGTTAAGATCCTTTAACCCATGAACCATTTTAAGTAGCCTTTCTTTGAACTTTCCCCAAACTATCTGTATCCTTCTGGATATGAAACAACCCATGTTGTTTTTCATCTGGAAACCCATGTGACTTTAGATGTTGGATAACAATCCAATCCTTTAACGTGGTTTCCATTAATTTCCCCACTACAGATGTGAGTAGAATGGTATTGTTGCATGTTCATGGAGTAGAATATATTTAAACCCTTACATTCTTCTGCCATATAGAATTTTGGAATATTTTGTGCGTAGGCATTCCCGCGTGTTTGCATTTGGTATGGAGGTTATGTTATACTACCAGGTTTTCTTCTCTGTTCTTTCATGGAGGACTGGGTAACAATGCGTTGTCTGTTGTAATGTTATTTTAGCACAAGAATTCAGATTCCATAACGCCACAACCATTAGCATAGCTTTAGTGACAGTCCTATGTGACACAAGTAAAGTTAGAAAAACAAAAATCTTTCAAAAATGTGTTTTAAGATATGTGACATTTAGCACAGACATGTGGGCACAGATTTCCAACTTGAAAGTTATTTTGGGAAAAAAAAGCCATAGTCAATTTCTCTCTAATTGCTCAAACCAGGAAAATGACATGCCTCTGTTTGGACCAATGGCTTACTTAGAAGCATATAAAGGAAGCAATAAAGCAATAATACATCTACTACTAGTTTACTAGTTAAAACTTAATTTTTTCTTAACTGACGGTAGGAGGGATTTCCTTGGAATCTGGTTGTAGTCATAAGCATGATTTATTGCTTGGTTGACAAAATGTGAAAGTTACTTGGAGGGCACAGAAATACATCTACTTATTATTATTATTTATTGTTTTATATAGGGCCATCAAATTCCATAGCGCTGTACTTCAATCTAATTGGCCATGTATAACACCACCACCTAAAGAAGACACACCGCACCGTTGGTTTAGCCGTATTTACAAAGATATAAAGTGTATAAATTGCATGTACAGCCATATAGCACATGATCACCTGATGAGAGTGTCTGTAACCACGAAACTTTCCCAAGCCAGTAGCTGCAGGCTCATTTAATGAATTCCACTACACACCTCTCCCCACAACTCACACAATCAACCCCAACCGAAGATCACAGCTTAACAAACACCGACCTAAAAGCTGTGATGTACCACATCTACCATATTGGAATGGGCAGTTGGGTGGGAAGAGCTGGGTACCTAAATCCTTCCAGTATTCAAACTCGAATTCAACCCCTGCTGAATGACTTTTCCCTACCCTGTCATCGCGAGGCTAAAAAAAAGAGTAATTGACACACCATGCAGTACTAATGGAAAATTAATTGAATCTTAACGTAAAATCAATGGGTTACCCAATAGAAAATATAGAAACCTAGGCAGATGAGCTCAATGTTAGATGCTGTGGCTGACAGCATTCTGGAAATCAGATACATCACAACAATTCCATCCACTAAACTATGCGTCATTATGATGGGGGAGACATTTACAAACTCTTATAAGGTATTTTAAGGTCCTCACAGAGTGTTATACATAAATGCCCAAGGTATGTTTTACAGACTGAATCCCGGCTTCATCAGCGGAACCAGCCTCAAAGGAGTGGCAACTTTAAATAACCCGCTCATTGATGCAGGGTGGCTGTTGCGCAACACACATCTCAATGATCATGTATAACAAATCAAAACAAATTAGCATCACCATGTCCATGCACTGTACATATGAAATAAAAAATGTGAAGAACAGAAGAAGGAATCTCATTTTGCAACAGGCCCATTACCAGGCCCATTTCAACCAATAAGATATAAAGTAAAATAACAATTTTAACAACAATATCCTTTCGATTATAAGCTTGAGAGCAGGGCTCTCTCCACCTAATATATCGGTTTGTCTTAATCTGTCAATTCTCGTCTTGTCATATCCCTTGAATACATGTATTGTATTAAACGCTGCGTAAACTGTTGGCGCTATGTAAATAAAAGATAATAATAATCTTCAACTGTTATCCAGCCGACATTCTACTCATACCATGTTACCATGTTAAGTGAGTCTTGACAGAGCTCTGCAAATCCTTACTTATATTTTATGAACCAATTACCAATTTTCATATAACCCCTAAAATGTATTCCTGCATTATGTATTATGTGCAGTTGCATTTCCATGATGTTGATCTGGCTGTTTTATTAGTTGTTTTTTTTTAACCCTCCATGATTTACATTATTTTTGTTACAGTATATACAATTTTCCCATTTTAAAATATTATAGATGAAAAGGTTTTAGATAATTCTCCATCGGGGGCTGTCTATCTTCACACTCCTGCCCTCAGAGAAGAATGAGATCTATTTATTGGCAAAAAATAGTCAGCCCTGATTTTTTTTATCTAGTTAAAAAAAAGTAATCCTGTCTTTATGCCTTTATAACACTCCATATTTAACTGCCCTTTGTTCACAAGTTATTACTATTGTCCTAATTTTCACATTAAAAGTTTTTTTTGGAGTGAAACTAATGCTAAACGGCTTTAACTGTAGAGGTTAGGATAAGAGTATTTACTCTGGGGGGAAAAGCCCATTTCAAATACCCTCAAGTGATTTTTCCTTGAATGCTTTTATATGTTTTAGTACTAAGGGTACACATCCTTATCTTTATTCTAACCATAAAGATCAGGTTACTCTCCCACTAACCACTGAAGTATAGCTATTATTTAGTTTAATTGTGTGTTCTGGAACTCAAAGGCAATAAAAAGAATGCATTTTGTTCATTTGCACTTTCACCATCCTCAGCTAGGTCAAGACCAATTTAAATATTGGAATCCCTTACAAAATATGCAGATAGTTGTTTTAGCAAAGGTGCTCAGTGCCATTAAAATATTACACAAATGTAAGCATCTGTCAGAGAGCAGTGACTTCCTACCTTAAAAATGAAAAATCTATTGTAAAAGAAAGGAACTAACACACATTTCATATGTACTTGGGAAACAAGTAAGAAAGACAAACATAGACTAGTTAAAAAAATAATATACATGTCATATTTTTGAGTTATTTCCAGCACGTTTTTTTTATTTTGCTTTCATGCCGTCTATCATTCTTCCTAAGAATTAGAAATGAATCCCAATAGCTACTTTTCTTCCATAGAATACAATGTAAAATACAAATTTGCCACTATAATGTATTCTGTAAATAGAGACTGTTACTTGAAGAAAAACATTTGTAAGTATTGCCTGTGTATTTTATGCTTCTTTGCCTATAAAAAAATCAATATATTGACAATTTTTATCATGTTCAAGTTTTATTGTATGTTACATACAGAATAAGTAGCATTCATATATAAAGACAAAGTGACCAGCAACAGGAATCTCTCAAATGAATGAACAAAGTTGTTCATATTTCAGAATGACACTATGAATTCTATACTGAAAAATGGACAAATGGGAAATACAATAGGGAAATGAATCACTGGTTGGCTATGTCCACAATGTCATTTACTGGATTAAATATAAATGCCAGATATATTAGATACCAGCGTTTAATGTTCCTATTGCCATGGGTTTTATCTATTGAACACACAATCATAAGTCTTTGCAGCCATGGACACAGCTTTGCTGCTGTTGTGTGTCACCTAATGCAATACACGCAAAGCAATATGGGTTGGGGATTACTCCAATACACACTATAACAATTACAATAAATATTAGTTGTACCTGACTGTTGGGTTCCTGTCTCCTAAAGAGACTCATCGGGGAATGGTTTAAATAACGCTGAAATTTAGTAAGAGGATACGATGGTTTAAATAATCTCTAATCACTATAACACAAGACGGGTTTGTGAATCTTTAATCTAGACGTCTTCTCAAACTCTCTATGCTAAAACTCATTGCATAGTAAAAAAAAGCCCAGACCACAGGGTTCCCAACAAATTGACCCTACTGTCCTGCTTGTTGTAGGCTGTCCTCATTTAGTAAAACAGCACAAGCAAGAGCATGATCTGAATTGCGGTGCATGGCTTCTTCATCTGACCATAGATATATAGTCTAATTAGCAACATGCTTGTCATCCTGATGGTATAATATCAAATTTTTTGTTGGTTGAAGATAAGTTTGAAAATAATTTTTATAACTGACAGTACACAATATTTCGTTGTTGTCTCGTTGTAACTAAGGTAAATGAATGCTTAGAAACCCAGATGAAAAATGTAGCTATAATAGAATTGTCTGACAGATTGGAACTTGTTTCATTCTTGGTTGGGTGTGTGCTTGTATTGCAGGTCTCGCTGTCTGTGACATTTATTTCTACGAATATATCACGTAACACATTCCTCTGTGGTACAATACACCCTACGCCCATGTCATCGTCAAACTATTTATTGTAACTATTTCTTGCCAACATAAAATATAAAAATATTTGTCACAGTGTTATGATATTTAGAAATATAATTGTTGAACATATGGACATGAAGGCATAACGCAGTTGCTGCAGATTTGCGGCTGCACATCCCAAAAGTGTTCTATTGAAGTGAGATCCGGTGAATGTGGAGACCACTGGAGTTCAGTGAACTCATTGTCATGTTCAAGAAACTAGTTTGAGATGATGTGAGCTTTGTGACATGGTGCATTATCCTGCTGGAAGTAGCCATCAGAAGATGGGTACACCGTGGTCATAAAGGGATGGACATAGTCAGCAACAATACTCAGGTAGGCAGTTGGTACTAAGGGGCCCAAACTGTGCCAAGAAAATGTCCACACCATTACACCACCACCAGCCTGAACAGTTGATACAAGGCAGGATGGATCCATGCTTTCATGTTGTTTACGCCTGAAGTCTGACCCTGCCATCTGAATGTCGCAGCTGAAATCAAGACTCATCAGACCAGGCAATGTTCTTCCAGTCTTTCATTGTCCAATTTTGGCAAGACTGTGAGAATTGTAGCCTCAGTTTCCTGTTCTGCGCTGACAGGAGTGGCACCCTGTGTGGTCTTCTGCTGCTGTAGCCCATCTGCTTCAAGGTTCGACCTGTTGTGCGGTCAAATGGTATTCTGCATTCTGCAAACCTTAGTTGTAAAGAGTGGCTGTTTGAGTTACTGTTGCCTTTCTATCATCTTGAACCAATCTGCCCATTCTCCTCTGACCTCTGACATCAACAAGATATTTTTGTCCACACAACTGCCTCTCACTGGATATTTTCTCTTTTTCAGACCATTCTCTGTAAACCCTAGATATGGTTGTGCGTGAAAATCCCAGTAGATCAGCAGTTTCTGAAATACTCAGACCAGCCCATCTGGTACCAACAACCATGCCATGTTCAAAGTCACGTTGAACAGGTGTACCTAATAAAGTGGCCAGTGAGTGTATAAATGTAACATAAAAATAATTTTACACATAATTCACAGCATATACAAGACTAAAGTATGAATGTAAAAAATTAAATAAATCCATTGCTTTGTCATCAAGTAGCCATGACAATGAAAATGTTTGCAATATTCATATGAATGGATACAGAGTTCCACATCACATGATCATGTTAGCCAATGTTGCCATATGTAAAAAGTTCACTTTAAATAGTTTTGAAATGCTTTATTGACATTTTATAAATTCTTATTTTATAAATATGTATGAATAAACTCAGGAATCTTTGAATCTTAAATTGATCTAACGACATGATAACGCCACAGCTGGATGTAGAACCTATAGATAGTATTATGAAGAACGAGACACATTTCTGAGTTTCACTTGTTTTCCACACCTTTCTTAGCGGAAGATTAAAAAACCAAAACCCAATGTCAATGAATGCTTGGAAAGGAATGTTTGCACATATCATTTTATTGTGGACAAAGATTTGGTAATCTTCCCAGAGATTACACACAAACTACCAGATTTTCTAGTCTTGGGCTGGTTGTGTAATATTCTGGAATGCAAGTGCTTTTGTTATACTTCTATCAATATGATCTGTCATTAGAGGGAAACAATTGCCTATTCACCCAAGTCTTGGTATTTTACTTGTCATAATAAAGATGAGGTGAATAGATTACAATGTTAAAATTATTTTTTTTTTGACAAAGACCAGCAACAGTTCACAAGTCATTAATAAATTAGGAGCAGAATATCCAGTTCCATGAAAAGCAAGTTTTCTGCTTTCCAACGGCAATAATAGCGCAGTATGAGCATCTATTTCAATTTACCGCAATTTTAAATGGGTATGTATGTGGTTAAGAAGCAAGGGGAATCCTGCAGCTGACCATAAAAAAAGTTGTGGTGGATTAGATAGCTGGTGAAGCAGCATCAACCAAGATGGCATCTGGCCAGAGTTTGGGAGTCACATCTGAGTCAAACTTGCCTGTAACATGGTTGACCATGAACAATCAAATTGAGAGCATCTTGCAACCTGATCAAGACCAATGGGGTTTAGGCTAATAGGTCTGTGTGCTTACACATTTGTCTAAAGCTTAACTGTTCTGAAAAGGAGACATCCATCATTCATTTCTCCCAGGCCCTTTCATTTAATAACAGTTCTGTTTATGTACTTTTAGGTCTCTGAAACAATAATTTGGTCAGCGCTTATTGCTGCTATACCTCAGGAGCACAAGAAAACAAGCCTTCATGGATTTGCTTGGTAAAGATGTTGATGGATGGATGAATGGATTATCTATATTAGATGGCTGATGTTGATCCCTATAAAGCAACAATATGCTGCAATCTGTGGGACTGAGCAAACCATGTTAAAAATATGAAGAAGATGATTTCCTTTTGGTTGCTGTAGTAAGTAATAGCAATTCATTGTAGTAAGTAATAGCAATTAGTTGTAGTAAGTAATAGCAATTAGTTGTAGTAAGTAATAGCAATTAGTTGTAGTAAGTAATAGCAATTAGTTGTAGTAAGTAATAGCAATTAGTTGTAGTGATATCTTATTATTCCTTATAACATCCTAAGTACTAGATATTATAATAGGCTAAATTGCATAGGAAGTTGTCCATAGGGATGCAGTGGGCAGTGTCTTACAATTTTCCCAGGTCTCATCACATGATTGAAGTTAATCATAACCCATAGAATCATAACCCATAGAATTTCCCTAAGTAATAATTATTTATTATTTTACATGTTTTAACCATTATGCCTTGGTGTCTTTGCTCAATCTAACTTCAAAGCCAATTTTATATTATTCAAAGTTATGTTTTAAAGGGGCCCATTTCAGTGTTTTTTCCATTGTTATATAGGTTGGCATAACCCCAAGTGGCAATGTTCCTTCTATTTGTAGTAAGGTATCATTAGTAAATTATGTCTCAATTATGTACTCAATTTCCTAATTTTGTTTCATCATTGCACTGCCACACTGTAATAGACAAGTGCTGGCATCCTGAAAGCCTGGATTTGAATTAAAATCATCATATGGGATTATTTTTACCAAGATTATTACTATAGTTCATTTATTTAGTGTCAACAATTCACACAGTGCTTCTTACAATACATTTATTCAATAATTGGGTGCCTGGACCCTTTCAATGATCATTAAACATGTAGCTTTGAAACTAAGCTGGTTGCTTTCTAATCTTTTTTGGATGTTATCACTGCAGATCGGACTGTATTCTTCTTAATGCTGCTTGCCCGTCCTGAAACATCTATTAATCTAGAAGCACCTTGACCCACCAGCTGATGAAGATAAACAACTTCAACTTGTTTCAACTGTGGTGGTTACGGTGAGGGAGCTCATTTGTGAACCCTGGTTTTATTTCAGACTGGGGTTTATCCAGCCACGTCTATGGAACTCTGGCCCA
>VKOC01029309.1:0-24688 GCA_009364415.1 Spea multiplicata
CACACACATTATATATATATACATACAAATACATATACATACATATATATACACACACACATATACATACATATATATACACACACATATACATACATATATATATATACACACACATATACACACACACACACATATATACACATACACATATATACATACATATACATAATGTTTTCCTACCTTTCCTCTGTTCTTTTTCCTCTTCTTCTTCTGTCCTGTCCTTCCGGTGCAGTAAAGAAGGTGGGCGTGGCTTCAGTGCTGTGTGCCGGGATTTGACATCAAATCCCGACGCACAGCATCAGTTGCCGCGCGCATAGCAAGGAGCATGATCGGAGGTCTGTATTAACAGACCTCCCGCTCCCTTGATTGATTTTAAGCCGGTTGGGGTGAGATTTTTTTCTCCCCAACCGAGCTTGCTCCTCCAGCGGCGGACATTAATGTCCGTCTCTGGAGGAGTGCCAGGAACACCCTGGACGGACTGCCCGCCCCCCCCAGCTCGTTAGGTACTGTGCGCACGATGTTAGGTCGTGTGCGCTCCCTCAAAAAGTTCTGTGCGCGCGCACAAGCGCACAGCTTAGAGGGAACAGTGCTTACAGGACAGCAGGATGCAGTGTGTTTAAAAAGATAATTTTAATTATTGGCAAACTGCATCAAAATAGAACTAAAAAATGATATATGGTGTTATTATATACTATAATAATTTTGGCAGTTTAATAACTAATGGAGCTATAGAAACTGTTGGTTCTACTGTTGAATGCCAAAACCCTTCCCCCAAAAAAGTGTAAAATCTTGCCTCATACCTTATTTTTCAGGGAATGCGTATATGTCATGTGACACAAAAGAAGGCTCTGACAGCCTTTCTTTATGTGAAAGGAATAATATGGGAGATATTTTAGAGTTGATTTACTTAATAGGCTGCAGTGCTCAATGATGTTTAGGTGGAAAAGCACAGCTAAAGAAACCGCTTAGATGACAAGGGTAATATAGATGTCCGAATGTCAGTACATAGTCCGGATAGGTATTGTAGCTGGTTTAGTGCTTTGCAGTTTTGTGGCACACAAAGGATTGCATAGAAGATAAGACAGACTTGATGATTTGAAAGTGTCCAGAATGTGAAAGCTGAATCTCCGGAATAAAACACTGTGTTCTTTTGTAAATTGTATTCTTCTTAAAAGAATAATATCACGATGTTCGGTTGTGGCATGATTTAGATTATAAAAGTTCAATAACATCTGTGTGTATTACAAGACATGCCTTAATATGACCGGTCATACAGGTCACATCTGCATTAGGTTAAACATCACCTCTAAAACATATGGAGAGCATTTTCACTGGCATCAGCTGGAACGGCAAATACTTGTTTAAGTCCCCTTCCCTCTGTGATTTTTTTTCCATTTAAAATATTGGGCATCAGTTTCCTACCCAACTGATTTAATACAAAGTTAAATAAATAGCCCCCCCTCAACCTGCATCGACATATTTGTAAATAATGTTTGAACACTTTCTTACGAAACCAGAAAACGAGCATAACAGACATTTCTGCAACTTATTCAGTCCCTTGTATAAATCCGAATTGAATGAATATATTTACTATTCAAAGTTGTTGCTCCAATTCATGATGAAGTTTTCGACCTCAAAAGATTTTAAAAACCACAGATTTGACCACATTCCGCATTATTATCTGCATTTCAGAGCTACTTTTTTGGTCATAATTATAGAAGAAAAACTGTACAATAGGCCAGGGAATGAGGAGGCACTTCTGTCCCGTTCAGCAATTCTCTGAGCATAACCCTTTAATCAATGCTCTACTAGTCGATGATGGCTGGGCCTTACCCTTAGGGGGTAAATGAAGCCCTAGACATTCCTTGTCCACTTCCCCTTGGAACAATTCTTTAGATATCCGTGATTAAGTAGTTTGAAAACAGAAAAAAATATCCAGCTATGTTAGGGAGAGATAAAATGGTATTAAGGAACTATGCAGCGATGATACAAGACGTGCAAACTCAACATACATAAACTGCATGATTATAAAGCATATAAGTAGAAAGGATCAGCACCTTAGCCTAAAGTGGTGGAATATTTTGTAGTGTATCGTCTTTTAATCAGAACAGTGCATTTGAAAAGGTTCTGTTGGCTGTGGACACCTTACGCTTTGGCTATTATAGTGCATTTAGCGCGTGGGCACCGAATTCTGGATTTTAACTTTCCTTATTCTCATCCGTTCCATGTTTTTAAAACTGAGTTTGCGCCCCTGAACACTGTTTGAGTGAGATCCAAGCAGCATTGAGTACGCAGTATTATCCGTTCAAGTCTCTGTTTTCAGTAGTAAACAATCCTAATTTGGAGAACATGTTCTCAAGGCTAAAATATTCTGTAGTCTTTTCGTTTCTAAACCCTTTCCAGATCCATAAAGTCACTCTGGCAAACTGAGCTATAATAGCATAAGGTAAAATGCAGAGACATGTAAAAAAAAAAGCTATTTTTTGATAAATCTTGTACCCCCTCTATATATCGAGTTAATTGTATATTTGTACATTTCCCTCATTCTCGACATAATCTCTCTTTCCTGTCCCCCCCCTTGAGAAATCCAACTACGTGTTTATTTGAATTCATTCTTGAAATAATGTGGCTGTTTTTCTGGGAATTATTATTTATTTGTGGTTGTTCTGTGGAATGTCTCTTATAAATAATTGCTGAATTTGATACCTGTAGTCTGTGTGAAACTCTATGAGATGAAAACAGCAAATTAGCTGAGAAAAATACTTTGAAAACCTATATTCCATATACAGAGGTAGCATTGTATCGCGTTGATGATATGACTGTAAGGCTTTGAAGGCAAGCAAGTAATGAATGCATTATACCCGGCACTCCAATGTCCTATTCAACTAAAGTTTATCTTTGTGACCTATCCCTGTGTTTTGTGTGCCTTTCATCTATGAGAGCCTGCATTGTTCAAGGCAGAAGAAATGAATATTGCAAGTAGCTTTGAGAGAATGGCTTTCCTTCCCAAGTGCCTACTTACATGTCCCTCAAGTTACATAGACCATGCCTCACTGCGGTAAGGAGATGAATGGGTTGAGAGTAATGCCGTTTTATACACATAAACATCTATTGACATATGAAGCTCGGTGATGGATAGTACACTTAAGTCATTTAAATATTATCCAAATAATTTGAATGATTTAATATACAAAGTATTTTAATCCAACTAAAACATTTTTTATATGTGCCATGCATTGAAAATATCTCACTTTATTGAACTACAGACTATCAAAGCGGATGAAATGCAGTAAACTAATGTCTAAAACTCTCTTCACCTTATACATTGCCCTGGTATGTTTTAATCCCATAGCTGTTTTTACCATTAATTCCGGTGGAAGTAGCTACAACCCTCTAAGAATAACGGTATTTATGAAAATTCTTCTGAACGCCCATCATCTCACTTTACTGGCTCTCTAACTGCTAAGCAACAGTACAAACTATGCATAGCTACTATTTCACAATTATATATATATATATAGTGTTTGAGATTTTACAAATATTGATAGTACCTTGTTAAACGTAGGAACGAAGAGATAGGTAAAAGTACCTGTCAGGTCTCTTTTCTCAGACATATTATACATCATTTAACAAAAAAGCTTGCACTCTAAATCTACTCTGTGAGCCAATAAAGATATCAACTTGACTCTACTTGACTCCTGGGATCTCACAGTAATAATTGGTGGTGATTTGGAGGTATTCTCATGGCCTTGAACAGATTAGAACTTGAACTGCTAGATTGCAATATAAAATGTATATTAGTGTAAAGTATAAAAGCGAGGAACGGTACACGATGCTATACCGTACTTTTATACTATGTTTAACGCCTTCCAATTTCTATCATATAGAATTTCAGTTTTTCAAGAAAGGTCAAAACATGTTTTTTTTTCTGTAGCGTCAAAGCCATGTATTTAAAAGCGAGCATAAACATAACAAAATAACAAACTAGTTATGAGCAAGAACCTTTTTGTTAGTAATTGTTCACCAAACAGTTATCTGTGGTAAGATGAAAACCATTAGCTCTCCACATTAACGATGCATTACGAAGGGCCATCATAACCAGATGCCTTCCGCTAGAAGGGCTGAATGAGACCTGCGTGGTTCACAAGATCAGACCTTGCAAGCCACCTATGCTCACATTTTCCTAGAAGCCTTGATTCCTAGAAAGCAAAGAACTTTGCTCAACCCCTTTGATATTCAGAAAGCTAAAGTTGTCACAGCTGCTGCTTTCATCAAATTGCTTGCACGTTCATCAGATAGTAGCGATTTACTTCTGAGCTGACTTATGAGCTGCATAACCCAGAATAAAGCGGAAGCCTCCAAAGATTGCTGAGGTGCAACACCAATAAATCCCATGGCAGGGTACACGGGGCTGGACTCCAAACGGAGATATGACTATTGCCTGCCGTATTGTTGGTATGCGTCTGAAAATAGCCATAGAATTTGGAGACACAGATTGGCATGTGAGTAAGTATATATATATATATATATATATTATATATAATTTATATCATAGAGCATAGTATATTGTACTACCCTAATGATAAAGCTATCAAGACTAAGACATTTCAAATGTTTTTATGGAAGGAACAAACATTCACAGATAAAAATGTGTTGTTTTGTAGAGACTGTCTATGAATACATTTCCTATAACTGCATATAAATGAATGTAATTTTGCCTCTTGGTTATAATCACCATGTTCTTCATGGAATTAGCATAATGGGTTAAAGGGGAACTGTAGCCTTCACTGCCTTTAGCCGGATTATCATAATGTATTTGTCAAACTACCAATAGCTTGTCGGTTTGTGGATGACGGGTTATTTGATTTGGAGAGATTTAGTTTAAAATAAAGGGACTGTTTTACAACTAAGAAGCGGAGCTCTGTAGCAAAAGACAAACATCAAATCATAATAATTTGTGAAATCAAACATCTACATTTATCATTAAACTAGTTGACCATACTATGGGTTACATTAAAAGTATACAGGACAATTAAAGTGTTTAGTGGGACTGTCCTTCTAAATCCAAGACATCCCTGAAACTGATATCTGTCTGCTATAAAGCAGGTAGTGTATGTGTACTGCACAGTTGGGAAGGAATAACAACACAAAATGAAAGGGTAATGCAATCTTTGTTAATAGTTTCCTTTTAACTGTGACACAAAGTCAAACAGTTTCCTATTTTTCTAAGCGGTTCCTCAGTTCCAAGCAACAGTTATTTGTATTGTGCTGTTTTTGATCATGACCGAGAGATGTTTTAGATAAATGAATGTGTTTTAGGATGTCTGCTGTTCTTTCATATTCTTTAATCATTTTACAGACTCAGGATATTATGACTTTAAACTTCCGCTCTAAACCTCTTTACATCAAGACCACTACACAAAGATGGAAGGGCTTGTTCTATCACAGTTTAGCAATGTGCATATTGATTCCATTAGACAACAGCAACATATTCTCTCCCTCCTTTTTCTCTGAAAATATTTTCAAATACACTCCTAAGGTTATACGTAGAACTGCTGTAAAACATTAAAAAAAAAAACCATAAAACAAAAAATGAAGCTTTCTGGTAATGGCCCAAAACCTGCAAATCAGAGCAGCTCAGGTGCTGGTAATTCTATGAATTGTTTTCTTATGCTGTGTTCAGCTACAAAGTGTTACATTCAACAGCATAGAAGGAAGAGCAGCTTAAGGTTACTTGAATTGTTACTCTAGCAGCAAATGGGTAAATACCAGAATCCTGACTGTGGAGTTTCACTCCTGTGTCTCACTTACAGTTAGAAAGGAGGGTTCTCTGGAAAATAGCACACATGAGAGGTAACGTTCTTAGGTATTTTTAATGAGGAGCTGACATCATGAGGGTAATTTATGATCCCTGCTATATCCCTATGTCCATACCTGGGAACTTCTGGGCTCTGGCTACCTGGAGCCTTTCCTTGCAGGACGCGGCCAGGATTGCCCACTGACGTCAGTGGGCAGTCCTGTGACATCAGTGGGAGTTTTCCCCCCTGACGTCGGTGGGAGTTTTCCCCCCTGACGTCGGTGGCAGGTCCCGCTGATGGCAGTGGGAAACACCCTCATTTAAAGGGAAAGTGGGCGGGGAGTGGGGCATGTCAAGACCCTGCTCCCGCGACCCGAAGAGTTCCCAGGTATGCCTATTTCACAAGTGTACACCAGTGTGAGCCAAAGGCCCTTCTAGAAGCTGGGTCCCATGCGAGCATGCATCTCTCTGCCTAATGTATTGGTTTGTCTTAGTCAGCCAATTCTCGTCTTGTCATATCCTTTGAATACATGTATTGTAAGAAGCGATGCATAAATTGCTGGCACTATATAAATAAAAGATAATAGTAATAATCCAGCTTTTCTACATTTTTCCCCCGGATGGCAGCCTCAGGGTTTGCTGTTGTGTTAGTATTACTAGCTAGTTAGTTACTAATAGTTGTATCGCCAGCAACCAGCATTCTACCTTTTGAAGTGTTTAAAGTATATTTTGACCTGGACCTAAGTATGTACCGGTTCATCACATAGTAATAGTTGTAGCTTCCCTCATTCCTTTATTTTTCAGTATCCTCATTTGAATATTCCCAGAATCGAAACAGATTTAGAAAGGAGTTTTGTAGTATGTCGGACTTCTTTGCATATGGTACTTGTGTCCAAACATTCTTAAGTGGACCCTGCTTGCTTAAATACTATAAAGCTCTCTTAAGAATTGCAACACTCTTTGGCCCGATGTCCAACAACTGTAACTCTTTGTAACTGAATTGCATTTTTAGTCATAAAGTGTCCCCAGGAGTATGTCCAGAAAGTGCTGAGTATACAAGCTATTGCTAGAGGTTCATTCTCATCACCTACACATGATCCATATTCAAAGGTGATTTTAACTCCATTATGTACCTCTATTCTTTTTGCAACATAAGCTACTTACCCACCTAAGGTACGAACAGCTCGGTTTTCATTATAATTGCGAACTTCACTGACAGTTGTATACATAATACATTTAAATTCAGATTACACACAGTCATGCTGCCTTCTTATATCAGGAAAATTGAATGGATTGCTTACATTCAGCAGTTAATATTAGAACTTAAGAAGTAGAATTTGGATTCTTATAAATCAGAAAAGATGCTGTGTTCTGGATTAGCATGACATTCTACATTCTTTTCTGGTTGAGCCACTTGGATTGTTTCTTGTATAATACTTAACATAATCAGGTGCTTATCTACAAAAAATGACATCAACCTATATCTT
This sequence comes from Spea multiplicata, assembly GCA_009364415.1. NCBI lineage: Eukaryota > Metazoa > Chordata > Amphibia > Anura > Pelobatidae > Spea > Spea multiplicata. The sequence continues at coordinate 7,288 of VKOC01029309.1, forward strand.
ATAAATGCTTGTTATTTTTTTTGGGGGGGGGGTGTACACATTCAAGTAAGAATAATTAATTTTTGGTGGAACTGTCCCTTTAATTCTTTTTCCAATTCAATTAATCATGAACCAAATCTTTAGCAAATTACTGAATAGAATACAGCCAAACAAAATTCAAAACTATTTTCCATAAAAATTCTGGTCTTAGTGTGTACATTTATACTTCTTTTAAATGCATCATAAATTATATTGTACTGCCATAGAGTATTTTTTTTAAATACAATTGTGGCATAATTCTACCTCATAATACAGTACCACACTGCAACTTCCTATGACATCATATGAATGTCCATTTTATGTCCAAGGTTCTTAATTGTATTAAATCAAAGCAAATATTACAACACTACCACCTATGATAAGTCTGCCGTCCTTAGAAACCCAGGATTTGTTTTCCTTATTTGCCTTAAGAATTTGCCCATGGTTTACAAAAAAAACCAAGATAAAATAGTTAAGCATTGCACAGAAATACAAAGTAATCACATTTCGAAGAAAACAAGTTGTTTATCAAATGCTGCTGTGTATTTTATATAAAAGTTTAGAATAACTGAACTAAGTGGAAACTTTTTTCCCAGAAAGCTGTGGCACATGGTTTCATTACTTACAGTGGAATGTAGAAAGTAGTATTTGTATAATATACCAGTCAGTGGGGACTTGTTGATAAAGTCATTGGTACAGGCCATAGGTTAGGGCATAGAGTTAAAGAGGTTAAAAGGTTGATGGGAGAATTTTTTTTCAGCTTCCTTCTCACCCCAATAGAGGATCTGAATGAAATAAACTGTGCTGAAGAATAACTAAAATAAATAAATAATAGACATTTGAGCAAAGAAAAAAAAATAAAACAAAAACAACCCCAAAAAAGTGTTTACAATAATTATAAATAATTAACAATATGTCTAAGAAAGCAAGAGTTTGTTACTGACAAAATTTTACTATAGCGTTTCTACGTTATAGACCTAGCCAGCCACACTAAATGCTCAGGCCATGAATTAAATATTTTGACATAAAAATTGTATTGTGAAAAATAGTTGTTCGTGTAACTGTTTGCTAAAGAAGCACTTTCTTCTAAATATCTCTGATAATGTGCTCAATGCCACAAGGCAGTCAAAGAGGAGTAATCAATAATGAATTAATAAATGTAACATAATAATACAACTGGTGTAAGTTTCTTAGCAGTAGTGATCTGTACACTGTTACTGGTCCAAACAAATAATGTTGAGGTTACTGGTAGAAAGATCCTCTCAAAACGTAAAAATATAACTTCCGAGTTGCTTTGGTTTTCCTGCTTCACCAGCCATCGACTGATTACTATACCTAAGAACTTCCCAGGGTAGGCTACTTAGTACTGGGGGTACATGAGGGAGCCAGGCAGGCTAGGTGGGTATAGGTTGGAGTTACCCACTCATAGGACAGGGCTAGACCCAGTTAGCTTTAAATGAGGGAGAATGGCAAATTGAGTATGGAGAGGGCATGTCACCTCACCCCTGCCTGGAGAAAAAGGAAACTAACCGAGAGACCATGGAAAGCAGCACTTCACCTGGAGATTCTGGTTCAAGCCCAGAGAAATGCTGATTAGTACTTCTCCCAAGACCTACTATACCTCCATATGAGCTATAACTCATTCCAGAACCATGACATTTTAGGCTTAATGTTGCTGTTGTATATAATTAATATGTCTATAGAAAAGTCTGCTTTTATTCCCACATTTCCCATAATTCTAAGATCTTGGACAAAAAATAAACACTACAAGACATTAAAATCTTAATACCAACCACAAACTGAAAATAACTTCCTGACCACAAATACCGCAGGCATTTTAAATGCGGAAGAAATGTGAACTTTACAATCAATGTAAACGGATGATCCGTATTTGTAGCATGGCATTTGATTTTGGCTATATTGCTAAGTCTAATCCTTATAACAGATACCTAATACATTACATTGCACACAGTTAATCACCACCAAATATTGAACTGTATTTGCAGTAAAGTGGGACGTAGTTGCTATAAATCCAGGGAAATGATTGTTTGCCTGCGTCTATTACATCTTTGAACTACAGCAGCAGGTTACTAAAATCATCAAGGATATGGCTACTAAAGGGCCCATTGTAACATGCTGAATTGGCTCTTAGGAGGAGGAATGTGTGCATAATAAATCACAGAATTACCTTGAAAATGCATTAGGTACATTCCACGCCATTTGTTTCTCCATTACATAGTTGCATTACTTCCTGATGACATTAGCTCTCATGACTACCTTCAAACATAATTTAGCCTTAGTATTGTATATCTAAATGAAAATTGTATTGACTTGTGTATAAGTAACGATTAACAAATATGTAATATGTATGTTACACAGAATTTGGAAAGCAATAGTTAATTTTTTATTATTATTTTACATTTTTTATTTCACATTATTCCAATAATGCATGTAATTCCATGTTTCATACAAAAGCGTGGCATCAAACATTAGAACTTGCTTATGCTCTGTGTATAATATATGATTTTTTTCTTCTATAGCTCCTTGCTCAACGGTGGCCTTTTGATCAATATCCACTGGGTGAATTCCTATGCAAACTTGTCCCTTTCATTCAGAAGGCCTCAGTTGGAATCACTGTCCTCAATTTGTGTGCCTTGAGTGTGGACAGGTATGATTTTAATATTTTTTTTCACTCACATTAAAGTTTTTAGCATAGTAATTACATTTGTTTATTAAAACTACCTATAGCATATGTTCTTGTTTTTCAGTAAATAACATGACAAAGTGTGGCAAAACTAGCATATTACTTGCTGTCCCAGATATTTCTTTCATCTTTACAAAGATTACCTCGAGTGCTACTGCTCTACTAGCAAAGAGGTGCAGTAACTTAAAGTAGGAGAATATATTAAAAGAGAGAATTAATAATTTAAAGGAAAATAATAGCCAATGTATAGATTTTGTAATCTATATACACATTTACTGTGCTAAAACATAAAATTTGGGATACAAAGGCCACAGAATGTCAACCATATGTAATAAGCAACAATTAGAAATTAAAAATTTACATACTGTACATGTTACGTATCTGTCATTTTCCAACAAGGGGCCGAAAATGCCAACGTTTGCCACATCCTCATTATTTACCTCTTTTTGTTGAGCTAAAATTAAGTACAGACTTGACATCGTTCCCTAGGTGTTGCAGATCAAGAAACTCTCGGAGATAATTTTGAGTCAATCAATAGATCTAATTGGAAAACCTTTTTTTACGCACAGTTTATAGTTTAACGCGGATTGCACACATAGGTATTATTTCTACCATTTATGGTTCTGGAGTAACACATTTTCTCTTGTTTTATGAATTATAAGAGAACTTGCTCCTCCCTTACGATTTCATCCCACAGATATCTGGATGATTCCCATTAAATTCATATCACATGTCTTTTTTCCTCCAGATGTGTCAGGATAATAAGATGTCATAGTGTGTTTTCCTTTATTGCGTATTCTGGAGAGGATTCAAAATGAGTTTTATGAAATAACGATAGAACATGTTTTAACCAGAACACATCCGACCATCTGTTAACACTCAGACAACAACTTCTAACATGAATTTCAAGAGCACATAAACACGAACAAGGATGATCTGGCAGTGAGACATGCATAATGGCATTGAGAAAGGATTACCTGGTGCCATGGTGTTGCCTAATCTCTTTTCCTTCCATATTTCATTTTTTACATGTTAACTTTACACATACAATAACTAGAAGTACAATAACAGAATCTTACAAACATAAAATTGCAGCCTGTATAAATGTTCCATACCATAATCTACCATAATATTTTGTGTAATAAGAGTTGTCACTATTACACTCTTGTGTAATAAGAGATGTCACTATACCGCTTCAATGTTCAATGACAATAACCTCCTGCTATAGTGCGCAAGAAAAGTGAACCCCCGAAAAAGCATATGCCATTTCACATGCTTTGGGTTATTTTACATACAGATTTGTGATTATAATAATATCCCATACAAAAAAATCCAGTAGATATAGTCTGCCTAAGAAATTAGAATAGGTTTGGATACTTTGGCAAGAATAAAAATATGAAATAGTTTCAGAAACTAAATTTTAACTAAGTTTGACTGATCTTGTTTAAAGATCAGACCAGGGGCACATATATACACACACACACACACTCATCTTATAGAATAACCAGGAAGGCATTTCTGGGGATTTTCTACATTCCCAGTTTCCATAGGCACAAGCAATACAGATTATGTGGGTGATGCCTGACATATGGGCAAAACAAAACAGTATAGGGGCAAAAAATGTATGTGTTCACAGCATGTTTTTAGAAAATGTCCATGTCTTGCACTGAGCTACTAATATAAACGGCACTCATGGCGGGATGAAATTTAGCCACGGACATTGTGGGATATTACATTTTAATGCTTCCCTTCCCAAAGGTATGTACAGCTCAAAAGAAAGCAGGAGATCTGAAAAATAGAGATATCTGTCTCAATCAAACCATTTGATCACTCCATGTAAACTAATGATGTGGCTATTTTTATGTAATGAAGTAAGTGCAGGTCCACAAGAGAGCAAAACCATTAAAAAATGCATCATTCTGTAGTAGGAAAGCATCTGTTAGTCTGAATCCTACATAGGTCTTTGCTCGTTGGAATTTTATTTTTCTTTTATCAAATTAATGATTCTTAGAGCCGCTTGCCATCCTCTTAAGTCAGTTTGGATCAGCTGCTCATAGTTGGTTCCGATCTGTGAACAATCAGTAACGACTGTTAAGTTACAGCTTAGTAACAGAGCATTTACTCAGACTGGAATCTCATGTATTTTTAAAGCTTGGTAGTTCAGATTAATGTGTGCTACTACAGTAGTTGGGTGCTTTCAGCAGCTAGAGGTTAATATGCTGCCTATGTTCAGTTACTATACCATAGAAACACAGATTTTGATGGCCATAAAAAGCCATACAGCCCAGTCTACCCATTTTTTTTACCTACCATAAAAACAAAAATATTTTTTATTTTCTAACCTACCACCCCTCAAGATTGTATCGGTTTGTCTTAGTCTGTCAATTCTGGTCTTGTCATACCCCTTGAAAATATGTATTGTATTAAGCACTGTGTAAATTGTTGGCGCTATATAAATAAAAGATAATAACACAAACCTTATTATACACCTTCCAAGTAATAGATGTCTGACACCTGGGCTGGTAGAGGCCAAAAAACAAAGGTGGTGTGTCAACCTCAACCACTTCTGCAGGTCCTTCTGTTCATTCATTGATATAGCAGTGTATGATCCAATTGGCCCTTCTAGTCCTCCCTTCCTGAATCAGTATTTTCTTTTATAGCTTTATGCACACAGCATGCTTTCCTGAATTCTTTTTCTGTGCTTGCATGTGTTTACTGTAATGGAAGTCTTTTATGTAAGCTAAATTCTTTTAATTTTCGCCTCGTACGATGCGTATAGTAAAAGAAAGAACCATACGCAAGAGCTGCTTTATAAATAGTGTAAATAATCACTAAATTAGTCTAGTTATTAGCCCTTTAAACCGCTATATTTATGAAAAGGAAAACATAAAAATGAAAGTAGCCACAACAAGCTATCACTTGTAATATTCCGCTCTTGAATTGCTACATTGAAATGATTTGCTATTGCTACAAAAGGCAATAATACATTTGGTTTTAGGAAAGCTAGGATACAGCTGACAAGTTTGTTTCAGATGATACACTGCAGGTTTCCAGACTTGAACTTGGTCCGTCTGAGTAGAGGCTTTTCAGCTCCAGTGAGTTTATAAACAGGGATAGCTGTAATAAGAATTTGACTCATGTCCACAGAAAGACTGGGAGTAATACTTAATTGGGAAATGCTGTTCTTCAGCTAAAGTCTGACGGGTAGACTATAACCTCATAGCAACTAAAAGAAACTCTCCTGTAAACAAGTCACATTCCTCTTTTTTCACTGGCAAACTCTCTCTAAAAGCAGCAAGGCAAATGGGAAAACTCTTTGTATTTAATAAAACATAGGAAATGTGTTTGGATATACTGGTAGTTGTAAAGCCCCAACCTGCCCTTTCATTCCGCTAACATGTGGTCTCATCCTGGTGCAGAAGACTAATCCATGGAATGGTTCTTCTAAATGGACTAGGACTTGATACTTTAAGGTAGCTCTACAGAATCCAGTGCTAGTACACTTCTTACCAGAGTAGGGTCCATATTGTGATATTTTCATCCGAAACTCTAGTTGTTTCAGGCTAGAAGATGAATGGCAAACTATTCAAATTACCAAATTCTGGAAAATAAATATAGTAATCTGTCAGTGAAGCTGTTTGCCCGTGGTAAATACATTACTTGTTTAAAAGCCTTGTCGGTTCAGAACATCTAAGGAATAATAATTGCGTTTTACATGCGTAGTGTCAACTGCCTGAAAGTAGATACTATAAAGAATCCAAACCCAACAACATGTCTTTCAACACTACATTAGCCAGACTGGATTTTTGGAAGGAAGTATGTGGTTTTCAAACATTTGCACAAAATTGACAGCCACATTCACTAGCTATTTGTAACAAACACAACAAAAATTCCAAACATGAATGTTCTGCATCTACTCAACTCACAGCATTATTATCTTTATAATTTATATAGCGCCGCCAATTTACACAGCACTTCTTACAGTACTTACATTCAAAGGGAAAACTAGAATTTTCCGACTAAGACAATCCGATATATTAGGTAAAGCTTGCACTCTAGAGGGCATCTTTCTTTTCTTAAAGGGGCACTCCAACCAACATTGTATTAATTTAAATCAATTGTATTTTTCATATATTTTTTAGACGGTTGAATTTGTCAAATGTATGCTTTATACCTCTTATTTAGTACAGTCCTCTACAGATTGACACCTTATCATGCAACTTTGTGGTATACACACAAGTTATGATAGTCTAGAGAAATGGACTTTATTGACATTGCCATAGAGAATCAGCTCAGTGACAAGTATGAGTAGGGAAGGTAACATTTCACAACAACCTACAACGGTGACCTACAGAACTATACATAAAAGACGTTATTGGGGACAAAAAAGGACCTAAACCCACTATGTTTCAGTGCCAAACTACATTATGTATGCAACACTGTATTTAATGGCCAAAGAGAAATATTTATTTTTCTATAAGTCTCTGTCCTTGCTAATGTCTGAGGTGGCCACTATGATATAATGTCTGAGGTGGCCACTATGATATAATGTCTGAGGTGGCCACCTCTGCTACTAAGAAGCATGCTGTCCTGTTATACTATAGGCAAATAATACAATTGAAAGACAACGATGGATGTCTTAAGTTGTAAGAACCCCCTTTAGAACTTAGGGTTGAACAATGTTTTAATGCTATAGTTAGTGTTTGCTAAATTGTCTCCCATTGTTTCATTTCTGAAGATGAAAAAAAGTCCCTTCACACTTAGGGAAACAAATGTTTGTGTAACAAACGAAAGTTGTGTTTGTGTAAATATCTATAATTGGGCCATTTCTGTTTTTCAGGTACAGAGCAGTAGCATCCTGGAGCAGGGTGCAAGGTAATGGGATCCCTCTTATCACCGCCATCGAGATTATATCAATTTGGGTCCTATCCTTTGTCCTGGCAGTCCCTGAAGCGGTTGGGTTTGTTATGATACCTTTCGAGTACCGCGGAGAACAGTTTCGGACATGTATGTTCAATGCTACAACTCCTTTCATGGTGGTATGTATCATTTATTACAGGCTACACTTTTATTGTGCTGTGCATTGATTAATATTTACGGAAATGTATATAGAAATCAAATAACTAATGTTTGGTAATAGAGTTAAACTGGAAGTGGTATCACACCAATTTTAAACACTTCACCCTCTATCGTTTGTTATTATGTTCACTTATCAAATCAATAAAAAAATATGAATCAAATAAATATATAATATAATAGTTTTTCCCATACAATATAACTAAACAATACAAGATGGTGAGCATCCTCAGAACAGAAATACATTTAATCCTCCTAATGTTCTCTTTATAAGAAAAATAAGATGAAAGGTTGTTAGCCTTCTGAACATTTACAGTGGTTTCTTTTTCTAAGCCCACAGACAGTTAAAAATTGACTTTCAAGTCCAATTTATTGGCAGTGATTTAGAACAAAGCATAATTATAAAGTTGAAAGGATGGCTTTAAACTTTGGCAGTGCTTCACCTTGTGGTTCACTGTTGGGCTGATGAAGGCTAAATCACCTTTTTTTTAATGTTTGGTTGCAAAAATAGTGAAAAAAGGTAGGTGTTCATTTTCTGAGATATGTATAATAAATGTCAGCTTTCAACCAAGTGCACACTGCAATTAAGAAAGAAAAAAAAAAAGAGTACGCATATTAGTTGGAAAGTAAACATTTATATTATCTCAATATTCTTTTAAACAATGAAGTCATTTGCCAAAGAGCTCCTTACAGTTAAATACATTTACTTCTGTACTTTTAGTGTGGCAGAAAAAACACTTCTACAAAATGTCCCCATTTTTGGCATCCAGGCTGTGTCAGTCTTATATTACATGGGGACTTATGCTCTTGTCTACTATAGCTTTGTTGCATGTGGTAGCCATTCTTAGCCTCTGATTCTCTACCTACTGTGAGCTATGATGTCCATCATCTCCATCCAGATATTGGATAATCATGGCTAACATGGCTCACTCTATATTTGTAGCACATATAGGCACAAAGATGACCCCATACACATTAAATAATAATAAATACTAATAATAATAATAATAAGCCCCTTTATAATTACTTTATGGGAGGATATTGGCAAAACGAACATGGTATAGACAGAGATCAGTTGAAGTTAGCGATACAACTTATATATATCAAGCCATACATTCTCATTTAACTCCTAAAGTGCCATTAAAACACTGAGCTGTAAGCATATACTAAGGAAGCCCTTTAGAAAATCCCTAAAGACTACACTTATAGTAAAAGTATATAGCAACGTGTAAGTACACAGTTATATTAAATTGGCGTTTTTCCCATAATTTGTGGTTAAGCATTTTGTCTAGCAGACTTATCTCCAAACATGCTTCATAATCATATTCACAAGTAGCCACAGATTTAAAATAAAAATGCTACAAAATGGTTTGTTTGTAAGTTTCTCACAAATGATAAAATGTTGTTCATCTTTTGAAAATAAAATATAAATAAAATATTAAAGAAGCAAATTTAAATAACTATAAGATTCACCATATATTGCTACAAAGAAAAAACAGAAAATACCCCATATGCTATATAAAACTTTTTTTCCCCAGCTTGGTTTAGTTTTCTACATTTTGCAATGTTTACGGGAATCATTTATTTCATGATTTTAAAAAAGGTTCTCATTACTGGGTTGTTTTTTTTTTCTTTCTCATTACTTGTTATAGCACAAGGCAATGTATGTAGCTGTAGCTCTCAGTGTGTCCAACACAGACCTAAAACAAACCCTATAACGTTGCAACGTTCTTAGAATGATTCATTTACTTCTCATGCTAAACGACAGGAAGATTAAATATCTTTAAAAATCCAACAGTGATAGAATAGGCCAGCTGACCATCTTTACTGGAGCTCAGGTACAGACTGCCAAGAAAATGGTATTTATCTCTCAGACATCTTTGTGCTAAACCTTGGACAGATCTTAAGGAATATCATAGTGCAAAGGGAAACTTCATTTAAATACGCTCTTCCTGTTGTAAACCGTTTCCATCTGGACCTGCGGGGCAAACAAAAGCACTTTTCTCTCCCTTTGGTCGAATGCTGATGTAAGATGAGAGGCGCACAGTGTTTGTTGCCCATATTTAATCAGTCACAGGCTCTCTGCACAGACACATTTGTTTAAGTTATGGAGTATGCGTGGGTCTAAAAGTATGTTAGCCTTTTACCAATATCTGTCCGAATTGTTTTCTTTAGTTTCTGAACTACAACTTGATGCGTGGCCAGACGCTGGCTAGTGGTTTTGGTTCAAATAGGGCCACTTGTTTGTAAAGTAGTCATAATACAATAATAAATGCAGTTTCGTAAATGGTAAGCTTTTGAAAGCCAGGCTTTTTAAAGTACCAAAAACACCGGTTTCCAGGACCATCTTGAGTCATACTGTATAATACTGCTGAAGTTACTTTACAATGCATCGTTTGTTTCCCCGAGATTTCTTCCCTTTTATGCCTGTAGGGGATTTTTAAGAGGTTCCCTGGGGATGTAAATCACGATGTGTAAAGAGCATACTAAGAAGCTTACATGACAGGCCTCTTTAACTTAATTAAGCATGTGTGATCTTTTGACCTCTTTTCTTGCTTGGAGGACAAGTCTAGCCTAATTCAGCACACATATCTTTTATGAAGATTTAGTTCTTACCTACAATTTAACTAATATTCAATCTTTAAGAGAATCGGTACATTTTCTTGTTTGGTACTTGTTCTGAGAGCTAATGCTTGCTGATTTAGGGCATTTCGATCTTGCGGACAAATTTAGCTAGCAGCTGTAGTGACAATGAGATGATATTATTTATTTTCTAACCTACCACCTATGGCATGTTTGGTTTATACAGATATAGTATATGTATTCTCATCTAAAAGAGAAATATGCCATCCCACACACCAGTAAATGACACTTCTTGTTTGGTTAGAGCCAGGTTTGCAGTATGTGTGTGCGATCAGTCATATTCTTAGGTTACGCCATTTGTTTCTATTCAGAAATATGGTATAGGGGTAAATTAAAATCCATGGTCCTTATATATCAACCAATTTAACAACTAATACATACTTTCTGTTCTAAGGAATACTCAAAAAATGAATATAAAAATGCATTTTTTTTTTCTTGTTCTAGTTTTACAAAAATGCGAAAGATTGGTGGCTGTTCGGCTTTTATTTCTGTGTGCCATTGGCATGCACAGGAGTGTTTTACACACTGATGACTTGTGAAATGCTTCATCAGAGGAAAGGAAGCCTTCGGATAGCCCTCAGTGAGCACCTGAAACAGGTAACTATGGATGTGGCTTATTATGACAATGAAAATTTCAAGTTAAAGAAGAAATAAAGGTTTTTAAACCAGGATCTCTATGACCTAGTAGAACTAGCCCAAACAATGCATATACTTCACACTGAAACTGTTAATTTAAGCCAAAGTTTGTATTCAGCGATTGCTGGATTCCCTAAGGAGAGGTTTACAAAGACTTATAAAATAACGAGACAGGGATGTTGTACAAAGCAGACATCGCACAGGAATCATTTGCCAAAGCTTTGAAAGAAAATCATATAAAAGTCTAATGTGATTAAGATGCACTTGAGAAATCCTAATGAATATTACAAATACGCTATACTTGAGCAATATAAAGTGCCAAACGGTGCTTCATAGAAATATAAGTCAAACCTTAGCACAATAAAGAGGGCCTACAGAGGGTCTAGAAACAAATGGTTCCTTTACATTCTACCATTGGTGGTCTGCAGACTACATTGTAAGAACAGTCTATTATGGATCCATGTGTAGTTTTACACATCGTGCATCGTAACTTACAATGGGATTTTATGTATAAAGAGAATTTATAGAGCAGATGATCAATGGCGCAATGAACATTCTGTATGACACATATAGGACAACCGACACACATAATTTTAGAGGAGAACAAAAATTGACGTGTGTCATGTATGTTTAGTATTTAATATCTCTATTTGATATCTTCGCACAGCGACGTGAAGTAGCAAAGACTGTTTTCTGCCTGGTCGTGATATTTGCCCTTTGCTGGTTCCCTCTGCACTTGAGTCGGATAATTAAGAAAACGGTTTACAACGAGCTGGATGTTGGGCGGTGTGAACTGCTCAGGTAAATTGCATGTATATCTAAAGTACATTATGTAGTTATTTAGACAAATTATCAGCAACATGCTGAATGCAAACGAGTGAACATGTGTCTTTGCACAGAAACTATATATTCAAATTGTAATACTGTAGCTTAAAAGGTGAATATTCAAAAAAAGGCACAGTCCATCAGAAGATGAATAGCAGGTTATGCTTATAACACATGTTTTTTTTGTTTAATGTTTAGTTTTCTGTTGGTGATGGATTTCATCAGTATTAACCTGGCAGCATTAAACTCCTGTATAAATCCAATAGCGCTCTATTTTGTCAGCAAGAAATTCAAAAACTGTTTCCAGGTAAGAAAATCATTTTTCAGTATCAGTAAAATATGCTTGACTGTAATAACTTAACAAATGTTCTGGCATAATGCCTCTAATAGCGCTCAAGAAATATCTATTTAAGGAAGAGAATCAAAGTACAGTATCTGTGTTGCTCTTTGAAAAGCTTGCTTCTGGTTCCACAGAATATACAATAAGTGAAGGGACGCAGTACGGGATAATAGCAAATCCGGGTTTGTTTTTCAAACTTGCACCATAATCTTCTATTAATTATGTGATAGAATAATATATCCTAAATAAATAAGGATTTTTTAATGTTGCAAATTGTGCAAACTCCTACCACACTTTTAGTTTATTCTGACTATAAGGATTCAAAGTCAATTTAACAAAAACAATCGTGTTTGTACAAACATGAACTAATTTAATTCCTCTTATTTTTGAATAAGCTGCTCCTTTGTGTGAATTACTTTGCCCTCCAGACCAAATTAAGATTGTAAATTAAGATTGTAATAATGCTCGACATCAATTGCAGCCAGTGACCCCTGTCACATTCTTGAGTCTTGTGAACTTTGGCCAACCCATTGTCTGATTACAGATAAAGGGAATGTGGCTGGCAGGTAAATTAACTTTTGTCATATGTGACCATTAATAAATAATTAAGGTTTAATGACGTCTCCATTAAAAATATGTAAATGATCATACTTGGAAAAAATAAGCCAATATATATATAGATATAAGTAAAATATGTTTAAGAAATGTAAGCTGTATATAAATGAAAATATTGTTTTCCAGTGCCATTTATGTTACTTATCAGGAGATTCTGAGAACATTTTACATTAACAAAATTGACCTCAGAGCGGTTAGAGGATTAGAGGGATCCAGCAGAAGTGGTAGAGGTTAATACCATGAAGGAACTTACATTTGCATGGGATAGGCATGCTATGAAACCACGCTTATGAGAATTATTGTACAGTATCTTAATCCAGTCTATTTTCTAATGTTAACAAATCTCATTGTACATTCTATTGCCATTGATACCTGTTAAAACACTCATTCATTTTCATTTCAGTCGTGCCTCTGCTGCTGTTGCCAGTCCAAACCGCACATAAACACAGCTCCAATGAATGTAACAAGCATCCAATGGAAGAACCATGACCAAAATTACTATATTGCTGACAGAAGCATCCACAAGGACAGCCTCAACTAGCCGCGCCCTTGAACCGTTACAACATGCTGAACCATTATGACCTAAAATCAATACTGACTGCTTCCTACACAACATCCATTAAGGGTTCCCTTCGGATAAAGGAAGGAACTCGCTGTAATGGTTGTTTTACCTGCATTCCACTTCAGAGAGATGCCCCGGCTGGATTTGCTGATTACCAGAACTCCAAAATCTTTCTTTATTGGCTGTAATACAGCCTTTAACTTTTACAGCAGTGAATACAACTGGACCAGTAATGTTCTAGGAGTCTTTGGAACAGAATCTCATCGCCAATTTAATTTTCTGTTTCTCAGCTGAATAATGTTTCGGCATATAACACATCCAGGGCTCGCTCGCGCCAGATTGTCAGAATGTCTTTGAAAGCATCCCGCAGGCCCTGCTAATAAGCCAGTTGTGCAGGGCTTAAAAAATACATCAGTATTTGTAATTATAATATAAGACGGTGGTTACTTTGTATAGAAATGTTTTTATTTAACACTTTATCTTTTAAAATTATATTTTTGGAATCATAACGGAACGTGATGTTGTATTATTGCATGTGTTGTGCTAACATTTTCCAGTGCAGATAAAATGTTAGACATACAATGTGCATTTCATAGCACTTCGTTATTGTACGCATTACTTTAAATGGATAAACGCATGCTTACAAGGCCCAATAAAGTATTAATGCACAAGAGGATGTCACTTAGAGACAAATCATTCGCAAGGCCACATATAAAATCAAATTGGACATTTTAAACCAACTATCACAAATGATGCATTCACTGATATGTGAAATCCACAAAATGTGTGTTTTTCTTATTTATCTTAGAGGCACATAAGTAATCACAGTAGAAAGATCTCTGCTTTCAGTGCAGTAAACAACAAATCCACTTCAAAGTGGAAAAATTCTAGCCATATGGTATTCGGTAACTTTGCCTGTAAGGTTGTCTCCAATGCATAAACACATTCTCAGTATTGAATTATACATGTTTACAGAGGTTGGTACATAGAAACATGCAGTAGGCTGCGGGGTTTTTTACTATTAAAATTAGTGAGATTAACTACATACCTCTTTAAAGGAGCCAGTTGCTCTAAGAATATATAATAACTCTGCTAGCTTTTTCTTTCATAAGCAAAGGAATAAGAATAAATATTACCGGTATTAACAAAGTATTATCAACGTAAATGTGCAACATTGCTCTGTACATAATCAAATTAAGTTTGATCGAGAGTGCCTCGTGATCTGTTGCAAACAACAGGTTAGTGTTATGTACTTAAAAAAGAGACTGTTTAATTATGTGTAAAGTATATACATAAATATAATTTTGTAATATACTCTTTTGCCATTTTAAATGTATATAATTATGTATATATCCATTTTTATTAGTTTTATTATTTAACATACTTTCCATATAATCACTAGAGTATGTTCCATAATACTACTTTGGGGCATGTATATGTAGAAACCCAATCTATTTATTAGAACTGTCTGAGCCATTTCCCCTGTATTACCATCCATCCACCACATACGGTATGTAAATAACACACCATAAGCCCTCGAGTCAATGGGATATTACATAATACTAAAGTAGGGCACTATATTTGTACTTTCTATCAATTATATGTACATGTAGTACTTTTTCTTGAACATGCTGTTGTAATGCCAAATATATATTTATATAGATTCCATCCTGAATCTATGACAAGACCAAGGACCGGTTAAGGTTTGGGTCTTTACATCTGGAGAAATGGGCGGGCAGACTAGATGGTCCGAATGGCTCACGTCTTCCGTAAAGTACTTTGTTTCTGTATGAGCATCAACACAACAAAATGGATGTCTGTCCTCCATTGCTTGATTTGGGGCTCACTGGTTAGTTACATCAGTTGTGTTTGATCGCCATGTACACCAGGTCATAAACAATGAAAACACCTAGCAGCTGCCATTTTGGTTCACTGCCAGTTATAGAACAAAGTACAGAAGAAAGAAAGGAAGAAATTGTGTTACTTCACTTAGAAAGCTTTTGCGGTAATAGACTCTATGCATTAAAGCAAAGCTTGAAGCCTGTTTTTGATCACACGGTCTTGAAATCTGAGATAGAGAAGTTTGTTTGAGACCCCATAAGTATTAACAATGGCCCTGCTCATGAAGAATGTTCTTTTCGTTTCCAATGAATTAACATATACAAAAACAAAGAGTGCATTTTCTACATGTCCAATTTGAAAAATTATTGTGTATATTTCCATGAACTTGTGGTATTTTATGGCATATTTTTCTCCAATAAAAACAGGACTATGTCCTATGGTATGTTGGGTTTTTTATTTCATTTGCTACACTGATGTGGTTGTTTAGAAAAATAAAACCTTGAAATCTGTTTTGTATTAAATAATCATGTTCAGTCTATTTAGTAGCGTGTGTTCCACTGTTCCCCATATAATACTTATGATTAGAATTAAACTCAGGACAGTAAGACAAAAAATATGCATTCTCTGTGATTTAGGTTCCCCATCTATTATAAGCATTATACGCGGATGTAATATGACTTTATCTGGATATTAGATCAAAAAACAAACTATAATCATTTTCAGGACAACATTTGTCTTTGCCTTTTTGTTCATACTTTTGTCATTCCTACATCAATGCTACACGTAGGGCCTGATAATGTGCTAAATGTTGGCAAGTTTAATGGACCTGCTTTAAAATATTTTTGTTCAATATAACCATTATAAAACTATACTGTAGATGTATTAGGATATTCAAGTGAATTTCCTGCAAAACATGATACGGGTTTTAGAAAATGGAAAATGTTATGTTCCTGATCATATACGAACAAGAAGTACAAATTTGATGGAATTTTTTTTTTTTTAAACGGACATAGCATTGGAAAAAGTGAGGAGGGTGCTGGGTTGTACAGCTGGAGGGATTAGTATCACGGAGAGGTGGTTTTGCCAGTTTACAGATTTCTGGTGAGACCTCACCTAGAGGATTGTGTACATTTCTGGAGATACCAGCTCCATAATGATATTGACTAAATTCCTACTTTGGATTGCCTTCAGCTGATCTTACAGGGATTTACGTGAGATTCAGGTGTTCTATTGAAGTAAACATCCCACTTTAGTGGTACACGCTGTATAACTGAATATCCACTTGTTCAACATTAGCCAGTCTAATCAGACAACAGTTATTTAAGCTGACAAACTTCCAATTGTTGAAAATAATTAACTCGACTTAGCCAGAACACTAATCTCCACATACTCCTATCAAATAGTACAAAACTGGAAACAATAATATTCAGCGTGTTCTTGAATTTGGAATGAGTCAGCAATCAAAGACAAATCCCAGATTTGGGAGTTGGAGGGGGATTGAACTGATATTGCCAAATATGCACATATGTATGTATAGCCCCAAAACTCTAGTTTTCTGGACTGACCATGTCTAAAACAGTTGTCGACACGCCTTCATATTTCAGCTTACAGAAAACGAGAGTTCATACAGATGGTAGTGCAGTATTCATCATAAGGCCGTGACTCACATACTAACTGGAATACTACAGAGACCAAGCTTCCACAGGGACCAAACATAGAAATAACAATGCAATAGAAACAGGAATGCAGTGAGATTGATGCCTAGAGATGTTCAAGCAATCGTGCCAAATTATCCTAAACAATATTTCATCTCAGTTGCAGAGAACAATATCCACTCATTTAAACTTTCAACCCTATCCAACCAGAGAGGGGGCACAGTCGGTGGCTCTTAGGCATGGGACCTCCATTTCTAACATGTAACAATGGATAAAATTACACACAAAGTAACTCAGTTTTTTTTAAAATACAATCTTTGCAGTTCTACTACACTTCTCATTCACATATCTTAAGTAGGGTTTTCTTCTGTAACTATAAGCAGAGCTTAATTTTTGTTAATTGCCATGCGTTGAAAAAAAAACAGTGGCCTATAGCTGTTTCTTCTTCCGTGTATGCCAATACCAAATGTTCCAAAGACGCTGGC